>JADANM010006710.1:8301650-8327577 GCA_026213755.1 Eurema hecabe
ATGACTAGCCACGCCCCATGAATGTAAAAAAAATATAATAAATAAAAAAGTTTCTTATTACAAAGTATACTAGAGTTATGTTATAACTAAATTTAATAACAAATTAAATATCAACTTTATAAAAATATCCCTCTTTCATAATTCAAATTTTTAATCTGTCGATTTGCATCTGAAGGACTAATATATAAAGAAGTAAAGTTTGTGTGTTTGTTGAATTGTAAGGGGTAATCTCGGGATCTACTGAACCGATTTAAAAAATTCTTTCACCAATAGAAAGCCACATTATTGCTGAATGTCACAGGCAATATACAAAACCGAAAAATAAAAAGGATGATTAATATTATGCCCAACGACGTAGGCACGGGTCAGGTTGTAGTATATAATAATAAAATAAAATTTACCAAAAATAAAAACTACAAGCAAACGTCGTAGTTTCGCCGTCATCAAAAATGCTTCACTTGTAAAGGATGTTTAACCTTTTAAGTTTTTCTCGATAGCTTATAACTTATTTCATGTTACGTAATTAATGTATCAGTCAGCTAAATAGCCTTCTGTGCCATTAACGTTTGTCGTTAGAGCTAATAGCCATAATAAAGTCACGCAACATTAAAAATGTACCATATTTGTTTCCGTCCAACTAAGTAAATAGCTGTTTTCTTATGTTCCACAACAATAACTATTTAAATAACTTCATCCTTGTGTCTCACGTCTCAAGAAATATGTTTTTAAACCTTTTTAAATAAATAAATGGTCGATCGCAGCGTGTCGTAGCTGGAGTCAATAGGCCTTACAAACGTAAATTTAAATAGGCCTCACAAACGTAAATTTGAAAATGCCTCACCAACGTAAATTTAAATAAGCCTCACAAACGTAAATTTAAATAGGCCTCACAAACGTAAATTTAAATAGGCCTCACAAACGTAAATTTAAAAATGCCTCACCAACGTAAATTTAATAAGCCTCACAAATGTAAATTTAAATAGGCCTAGGTGAACTATAGGCCTAATTCTTGATAAATGGACACACAAAATTTTAATTTAAGAAATCGAACTAATAGTTCCTGGTATAAGTTTAGCTTTATATATTGTATAGTTAATCCGCACTGATCACTCGCGTTAAAAAGCACTTCCTTTTTTCAACATCAGTAAATGTCAATCAACATCAATTCGATAAAGCAAAGGCTACAAAAACTAGAGAAGTATTTTGTTACTTAAATATAAGATGCAGTTCCAACAAATACAAAGCATACATCACCGTTGGCAGAGTTTCTAATTAGCCGTCCACCACCGTATATGTATATGGCGGCCTTACCACTAGTCAGTAATTTCTGCCAGGCAACCAGAACTTGAATAAAAACAAAAGATTTATTCGATTTTTTACCGCGCGGAAAAACAGTTTTCTAAAGGGAAAACAGTTATTTCGCTCGGTCGTGACAATAACTGTTTGAACAGCTTACCTGAGTCCTATCACAATAAACGTAAATATGTTTGTCCGTGTATTGAACGCTGCTGATAGCATCTGAGCAATTTCCCGTAAGATAAGCGAAAGTATTGTTTACGAAAATTATATAGAAAACTAGCTGTGTCCCGCGGTTTTTACCTGCGTAGTCCCCCTTCCCGGGGCATATAAAGTAACCTATGTGTTAATCCAGGGTATCACCTGTCTATATACCAAATTTCAACTACATCGGTATAGCCGTTTTTGCGTGAAGGAATAATAAACATAGATCCATACTTACATGAACACAAACTTTCACATTCAAAAACATGTACAGTTACGTACGTACAGTACGTCACGTGACTCAAATCCAATATGGCGGGCTTCCAAGATGGTGGACATTCATCAATGATATTATACAAGTATCATTGATATTTATTTATGCAAATCAAAACAACGAAAATACTAAATAAATATTATGATTCAAAGGTATATTTGTTCAAAATTCATAAATTTAGCTTTCATAGACTAAAGGTGATGACGCTTAGAGTAAAGGAAACAGAATATTTAATATGGAATCACCTTTTTAATATGTTTTAAACGCTTTTTGCTTTTACTTATTTAAAATTACTCGATAATCCTACTTATAAGACGGGTAAAGTTAGGATGTTTTCTAACGTAAGTTAATAAGTAAAAATTTTCAGAACGATTGGTTGAATTTTGGCATGAAAGTACATTAGCCTGAAATACTATAAGGTCCCAGTATTGCTATGATTATACTAATCATCATATTCCCCCACCGCTCTTTGTTTAGTTAAGTTGATATGTACACTATTTTGGGATACTGTCTCGTGCAGTTACTACTAAGCTTATATATTATCATGCGATGACTGTATCCTGTCTGTGTATTAAATAAAATAAATAAATAAATTGCCATGGGTCTCTCCCATGAAGACATAAATTTGTATTTAATTATCATGATTTAATAGAGTAACATGAATAGATTGATACCTGTCAAAGTGACAATAAATAGCCTTTGATCATTTGCTTTAATTAGAGAATTATTTATGTTTCCGGAGCTCATTATCCTATTCCTGTAAAATGTGAAGGTTGAATCTATTTCCGTAATTATGAGTATTTGTTCTTAATATAATAAAGAACATTATTCAATATGTCATATACAATATATACAGTTCTTCATTCTACATATAATTATAAATTTATTATTTAAATATTACTTTCTTCATTAACACGTACGAGAACTTTCAAAAGTACTAAGTAGAGCTTAAGCTCGATGCGTGGCATTACAGGGGTAGTGTCAAAAAATTAACAAAAATATCTTTAATTTGACATTGAACGGAATGTCGCATTATAGTCGTTTATTATTATCGTATCGTAATTAATTCATATTCGTTATTAAGTTTTTTATTTAATAAGTAATAGTTTAAAAAACTAAAAAGCACGCTTTTAATAGAAAACCGAACTGAAATATAGGAAATAAATTTTAATAAATTTAAGTTAAGAAAATAGTGTTAAAAATTTCATAATAGTGTGAATAAAAAAAAATATTTTATTTAAAAAAAAAGCGTTGGGTGCATGGTGTCAATAGTTATTAATATATTTATTGACAGATAATATCTTAAAAAGCACCCCACGCTCTTTTTTTAAATAAAATATTTTTTTTTATTTATTAAATTATATTATGTATATATTATAATAACTTATTACATGTTTAATAGGTCCTTAGAAGCCAAACATATACCACTAGAATCCGATGACATCGTGATACTAGTCGTGAATTCTAACGTAAAGCATCAGTTGACGGGCAGCGAGTACCCGACGAGACGTGCGCAGTGTCAGGCGGCTGCCGACCTACTGAATTTGAAGTCGCTCCGTGATGCCAAATTAGAAGATATTGAAGGTAGGTTTGAATTTGGAATGTTTTTAAAAATAATTTTGGAAGACATACGCAACGTTGAACGGCTGTTTAATTATTTAATTAGAAGTTGCAACGTGTAGCTTGTAGAATTTTTAATTAGAAGTTACAACGTGTAGCCTGTAGAATTTTAAAAATTGGTTCAGTAGATCTCGAGATTACCCCTTACGATTTAACAAACACACAAACTTTACTTATTTATATATTTGTATAATTACGTAGATTTTCAATTCTTTCATAAATAATACACATAATATACAGATTATGAGAGTAATTAATAATTAAAATAAAAATAATCAATAATTATTGATATTTACTATTTTGTAAACATTATAATGTTTACAAAAAACATGTAATTTGATCTTTTACAATCCTTCTGGGAAATTACGCCAAATTTAAAGTTATTAACCCCTTTATAATAGGCTAGGCTAATTAATCAAATAACCGTGTATCGTATATAACCCGACAGATTTAAATATCCTATTTAATTAAATGGGATCAATGACCGTTATATACCTACGTAATTAATATTATCTACCAATTAATTAATTCAAATTTTAATGACGATATCACAAAGGATAAATATTAAACGTCCATTGGAAACTAAAAGCTTTGTCAAATGTGTTATTGTGAAATTTAATATAATATTCCGTTCAAATTGCAGTTCTCGTTAAATTAAACAAGTTTTTCGGGAAAATGCCATTTTATTGCGCGCGTGTATGTTCAAAGCAAGCTTGGAAAGGACACACGTGTGGAGAATACAAAAAAAAACATCATAACATGTTTCTAAATTGTAGTATATGTGGGTAGAGCGTATAGTTGGTAGGGCGTATTGTCTTATATAAGTGTAGGCCGGTAGTGGGGAGTCAGTCTGTATCAGACCGTCATACCGGTAGCACTAGCACGTGGTGGTACGTTGGCGAGCCAAATATAATAATCAGTGAATACTACATAAATGATGCTTGTTTGATATATGTTTCATGTTTCCATATTGAGATGTACGAATAATTGACATTTAAAGTATATATGTTTTTATTTTGATTCTAAGAATTACGTATGTTACATAATCTTTAATTATAATAACAAATTCTATAAATATTATTTAATTATAGAAGTTTATGTTAAAGACTCACTTCAAAACTTTAACTTTATTTAATTGTTGATGATGTAATTTCGTTTATTTGTATTTTTTATGCTATAATACAATAATATAAAGTATGAATTATCCTTTTAATTTTCATTTAAATATTTTTCAATGATTAACTATAAAGATCGCAATATAGAATTGTTACGATCTTATAGAAGGATAAACAAACAAAGATGATCCTTGATATTTTATTCAAAAAACCAACAAAAATATAGTTGGATTTTTTAATGTATTAACCACTCAAAACATTTTTGGAGCTTCCCAAAAATTAGTAGCTAAACTTCTATAATGACTCAAAAAGTTATAAGTCTAAAGGCAACTGAATGCATAGCGTGGACGCCTATAACTGTGGCTACATTCTATTCCATTATATAAATAAATAAATAAATAAATATTTTCAGGACATTTATACACAGCGCCATCTAGTTCCAAGCTAAGCCGAAGCTTGTGTTATGGCAACTAGATAACGGAATAAATTACATATACATACTTTTCTTTTGTAAATACATACATACAATACATAGCAACACCCAGACTCCAGAAAAATACAAATGTAAATTACAAATATATTTTTCCAGTGTGGGAATCGAACCCACGACCCTTCGCGCAGAAGGCAGTTGTGCTACCACTGCGCCAAGCGGTCGACTAACAAAAGTTTTGAAGTTCTATAAAACGCGCGAGCTTTTAACTTTTTATAGTTAACGTTAACTTACAAAGTTGACAGTTTTACAGCGGTTAAACGCCGACCCGGATGTGGTTAAAAGAGCCAGGCATGTCATAGAGGAAATTGCGCGGACGGAAACTGCCGCAGCTTACTTACCTCAAAAGGACTTCTATAAGGTACGTGTTTCAGTTATTTGACCTGTCTTCTTTTACAGGAAATGTTGTTTGTATCAAGAACTACTTAGAATGGATTAGTTCTTGTATTTCAAAGTGAAGGATTTAAATGGTTTTTTGTATTCCAAGAACTTTGAGCTAGTTTTGTTACAATTGTGTCTGAAAAATGGACCTAGAAAAGAATTTTAATTATAATTTAATTATTTACAAAGTAGTTCTAGTTTCAGTTAGATAATTCCTACTATAACTTTAAAGTTTGTATATCAAAGTAGAAATAAAAAAAAATTAGATTCAATTAGAGGCGAGTTTGAGATGTTTTTCAATATTATGTGTTAAGACTATTGTAGTTGCTATTTATAAACCTAGCTATTAAAATTATTACATACTATTTGGTTATTTTCTATAGGCAATTCGTAATTTACTAAATTAAATGTCATAACAGACGTTCCAATGTCTAAATACCGACGTCTAAATTATAAAATAACTGTTAAATCATTTTTATATACTAAACTAGTTGTTGCCCGCGACTCCGACCGCGTTTACTTTCATAAAAAAATATTCCCCTGGAAACTGGATAAAAAGTATCCTATGTCCTTCTCCAGGTTCTAAACTACATCCCCGCCAATTTTCAGCCAAATCAGTTGAGCCGTTATCGAGTTATAAACGGTGTAACTAACGCGACTTTCTTTTATATATATAGATGAAAGTGCGTATTACTTTGTGGGAAGCAAGTTTATTTATTGCTTTTTAGTTTGTATTCGGTATATTTTATGTTAAAAATTATTTTTTGACTCGTACGATGTCACGTCCGACAGGTAGGTGAGTTGTTCGACCAGTCGCACGCGTCGCTCAGCGCGCTCATGGAGGTGTCGTGCGCCGAGCTCGACGAGCTCGTCGGAGTGATGCGCGCGAGCGATGGCGTGCTCGGCGCGCGCTTGACGGGCGGCGGGTTCGGTGGCTGTGCCGTCGCGCTGGTGAGTTATTACTAGGGAATGCAAATCGCGATATTAGGCTTAAGCGAGATCTCGCGAGTTCATGAACATCAATCTCGCGAGATCTCAGTTTTTTCGAGATTTCGCGAGATTGACTTATAATACTAGCGACCGGCTTCGCTCGCATAAATATATAAGATATATTATTGAGGATTTTTAATGATAAATTGTTTCTCTGCAAACAAAGTTTTATTTAAGTTAACACGTTTTCACAAAATTTACTATTTATAAAAATTACACTGTAATCTCACCTGCAAACAAAGAAACGACATTTAATGTTCACTATTCCCCAACTATATCCTTTTATTTCTATCTTTGATTAAGATTTTAGATTAGGAAACATCACAAAGTATTCTATGCAATTAAACACGTTCTGCCATTATGGAGCTTAATGCTTATGCGCCCTCTACTAATATTCATAGACAACTTATGACTGATACGATACGATGCGTGAATCGCGGCAATTCAAATACGATGAACAGTTATATCTGTCATTACAAATATATGCATGTATTATACATATAAACCTTCCTTAAGAATCACTCTATCTATTAAGAAATCATCAAAATCCGTTGCGTAGTTTTAAAGATCTAAGCATATATAGGGAACGACAGACAGCAGATAGCGACTTATTTTATACTTTGTATATTGTATCAATTGATTTACAAAAATAATATTAACAATGAAATGACATACTTTTGATAAAATTGATTTTAATGTTTGTTTTGTTTATGATAGATACATCAATAAAGTGTTCTTTATTTTATTTTTTTTATACGATAACTACGCAGTTACATACATTGTACTTTCAGAACGTCTGAATTTACACATTTATAATTAACAAAATATACCATTCAAATTCAAAAAAAAGTTTGTTCAATTAAAATCACAAGTCACTATTACGACTTCCTGTAGTGACCACTGATTACACCATATCTGTATATTAGGTGGTCAGTGATGGTAGGACTGACTCACACCACTAACCACCACAATAGAACACCACTGACAAAATATATACTTTAACCGTTCCCCGCGGTTTTACCCGCGTAGTTCCCGTTTCCGGGGCAATAACGGGGTGTAAGTTATCCTATCTCTCAAGTTGGATCGAACTGCACATGGAGTGCGAATTTTATTATAATCGGTTAAGTGGTTTAGGAGTCCATTGAGGACAAACATTGTGACACGAGATTTATATATATTAAGATTTACTTATATTATTAGCGATTTTTTCAATAATATTACGGGTCAACCCTACCGTCGAAATTTCCATAATGCATTTAAATTTAAATAACCTAATCATAAATATATAATTATTTGCAAATAAATCGAAAATCGGTCAGACAATTTAAATGATAAATATAAGGAGAAGTGTACATGTGTAAATTAGACAACGAATCGATCAAATGCAACAGAATTCTAGAAAAATTATTACATCTTCCTTCTTATTACATGAGCTACCTGAAAATAAAATGCAAGTCCAAATTGGACTATCAATTTCTGAGATAAGGCTTATATTTTAAATTGAATATCATATCATGTTTTAAAATTGAAATAACGCGTCTAAATCCGCACGACTCAACTAGTTATTAGACGTATTATAAATTTTAAGTTAATCTATACTAATATATAAAGCTGAAGAGTTTGTTTGTTTGTTTGTTTGAACGCGCTAATCTCAGGAACTACTGGTTCGAATTGAAAAATTCATTTTTTATTGAATAGACAATTTATCGAGGAAGGCTCTAGGCTACATAACATCACGTTGCGACTAATGTTAGTGCCAAAATTAAACTCAATCAATTGGGGCTGCCTATCAATTCAGTCGTGTAACACCGCAATTTCCGTTAGCTACGAGGGTGCTACGAAATCGGTGTAGCGTAGCACTTAGCTACGCGACAATCTACGCGTGGTTACCTTTTGTAGTGCTTAGATCATTCGCATATTAGTAATAATTATAAATTGTTAAAATTATAGTTAACGACATTAAATTATTTCTGGTTAGGGTTATAATACTAAATTTATTTATGTATATGTCACCGGAAAATAACAAGAACAGCAAATGTATAAATTTCCTAGGAAATTTATAAACCTTCGTAGGATTCTAAACGAGAGACAAATTGTATTATTTTACGGCCACATTTTCGCAAATTTATCAATTTGCGACGTCTCGTGGTAAATTTATCAACTAACGAATATCCATTCATAAAGTTCTAAATGGTTCTAAATAAATTTGCTGTTCTTGTTATTTTCCGGTGACATATATACGTTATAGTATTCGACTGTTATATCTTTGTTATAAAAAAATTAACTGTGCAAAAATAAAACACGTCATGACGAAAATAATATCAATAATAAGAGTATCTAGGGCCGATTTTTCTTTCCTTCACACACTTTTTTCCTTTTTTTAATCCTATATTCCCTGTCAATGTCATCTGTTAATTAACAATCTTGTGAGAAATATTATAAGCAACCGATTTCAATTATTTTTCATTCACAGCTGAAATGTTAAACAACCAAAAATCGTTTTAAAACTTTATAAGTAAATTTAAATAAAATGTACAATTCAATGTTTGATTAACGAGTACATTTAAATGCATTATGTTATATTACCGGCGCCATTTTAACACGAGTTAGAGGCAAATTACTAATGAGGCCGCAGCGCAGTTTGTTTGCTAATGTACCAACATCAGCCGACACGAAAACTGAATTAACACGAGTGTACATGGTACAGTCAACTCCAAAAGTATATTACCCATTCAATATTAGAAAACATACAAACACTAAAATATGTCATAGCTCAAATTGGTGTTTCCTGTACTTTTTTATTTATTCTTATTATTATATTACTGCTATTTAACATAATATTATGTATGCTAGATTAATGAGACCATCATATAGTATTACTAGTTGTGTCCCGCGGTTTTACCCGCGTAATTCCCGTTCCCGGGGCAATACCGGGATGTAAGCTATCCTATCTTTTAAGTTGGATCAAACTGCACACGGTGTGCAAATTTTATTATAATCGGTTAAGTGGTTTAGGGAGTCCATTGAGGACAAACATTGTGACAGGAGATTTATATATATTAAGATATTAAACCCCATCATCGACTGATTATGAAATGGAGCTCCCACAAATAGTTACGTCACACTTATAAAAGTTGTTGTTTTTTGTGAAGTACAAATCATAACCTTTCATTTGATACCCCACTTGAGCATATTTGCAGACATTAGGATTTTTCCCCACTTTAACCCCCCATAACTTTTAAACGGCTCAATCGATTTTCATCAAACATGTTAAAGACACTCGCCCGTAAAATACCTGTAATAAAAAAAACTAAATTGAGTTTGGTTCATTCGTTCGGGAGCTATGATGCCATAGATAGATAGACAGACATGCGAAACTTATAAAACCCCTCTTTTTGAGTCCGGGGTTAAAATACAAAGACAAAGTCCTACAATACATAGTTTTAATTTTGATATTCATGTGAAATAATTATTATATAGGTTTATTCTTTAAATAAATGTTTCTTTTAAATTGATGTGTTTAAAAAGCTTGCGTGTGTAATTAATTAACGTATAAGTTTTATATAAAGCCCTACTTTTCCAGGCGCGGAAGGAATCCTTAGAAAGTATAAAGAAGCGTGTATTGGAAGAATACAGCGGAACACCGACTTTCTTCGTGTGCGACCCCAGCGACGGGGCGAAAGTGTTACTCTGAATAAAATATCTTTTGTTTTGTATCTTTTGTTTTATTTCTTGCGACTTTAAAGTGGGGAAATCTTCATAGAATGCTCATGGTCCGAGATCCCAGAGCCATCAGACGTCTAGTATTTTCTAGTGAACGAAATGTGGACGATTGGGTAGTGTTAGTATGTACTAAGAACGTATGCCTACCTGCTAGCTTGCTCAGTCGGCCAATTTTCAGGTATCAGGTAATAAAGGTACATAAAAAAATGGCTGATTTTTACATATGTTTTAGGCAATACCCTCATAAATAAGTCACCAATACTGGTAGACACTTTCCGTCGGCCGTATTGCTGATCAGACGCTTTAAAGCTCCCAAAATAATCACTTAACTTCACGTTAATTCTTGGATGCTTCATTTTTAGGGTTTACACCTTAAGATAAGATTATAGGATTTTGTGGTCAATTGAGCATTATTACGTCAATTTTTAATTATTGACCTGTTTTTTTTATTTTTAGGTGATTATTCTGACCCTGGGATCTTGCTCTATCATGGAAATCGTGGAATGGACTAAGAGTTTTGCCGGTTCATCTCTGTAGAAACTGCCTTCAGGTGGTAAACGTTTTGTAATACGATGACGATTCAAGTGTTACTACATGTAGCCTAGTTGGATAAAGATATGGTTGACTTTGACTTCGTATCGAGCAGAACCCTACTGTGTTTACACGAAAACACTAGAATTATTATTATTGTTATATTATACTAGCTGTTGCTCGCGACTTCGTCCCCGTCGGATCTATTTCTATTATTATGTTATAGTGAGTTAATCTTAGAAGATAGACATATACTGTCGCGAACTTTTTTTTAGATCATTTAAAGAGGAATAATTCTTTTATACACATTTTTTGGTATCTTGAACCGTTTTCGCAGCGCACGCAAAGGAAGCCCTCAAAGATGAATAACTTTCCCCGTTTTTACCATATTTTCCATTATATCTTCGCTCTTCAGCTTTATATATTAGTATAGATGTTATATGCTAATAATATATAGCAACCATAACACTCTAGAAAAAAGTTTTTTTCAGTGTGCGAATCGAAGCCACAACCCTTAGCTAAAAAGGCAGATACCACTGCGCCAAGCGCTCTGTGTACATAAACAAAACGGTATCTACAATAGAATACAGTTCACATTGAATTATTCTACGGCTTAAGAGGCTTTTAAGGGATATCTTAAGATCTTGTTTGTCACACGCGTTAGGTTTCTAGGAATACAGACTCTTGCTCCATTTTACGTATTCTATTACTTGAAAACTGAGATTATAATATTTACCCTCGCGTTTTTTATTAATATTTTTGCATATATTCTACACATACTTATACTCTCCTTTTGAATAACTCTGTCTGATAAAATAAAGAATGACAATCGATTGCGTAGTTTAAAAGATACATAAGGACAGAGAGAAGCAAGAGATTTTGTTTCATACTATACTAGCAGACCCGTGCCCACTTCGTTGGGCATAATGTTAACAATCCTTTTTTTATATAGCCCATAACATATATAACACTCAGCAATAATGTGGCTTTCTATTGGTGAAACAATTTTTAAAATCGGTTCAGTAGATCCCGAGATTACCCCTTACAATTTAACAAACACACAAACTTTACTTCTTTATAATATATTGTCGACTTAGATCGTTAACTTCTTAACTCAACATTTTGGCTTAATTAACATTTTGGTATCATTCGTTTTGGAATTTCTGAACACATCTGTTGTGTTCGTCACCATATAGGAGAAAAACTTTTTTTTTGTCTCCTGAAAAGTAAGGTTGGATGAAGATAGGAAGTTTACGATCTAAGCCGACGATATATAAAGTTTGTGTGTTTGTACTAATTAGTATAGATAATGACTAGATATTTCACGCTGTTTCACCCTAAATAAAGCCGTACGAGTTTCCTAAGACATTCGAACATTTTGAATAATTATCATAGTTAAGAAATAGTATGCATTTTTCTAAAATAATTTTCAACTTCAGTTCAATGAAACCAGAACGAAACTTAATTACGAAAGCACGAAAAATTTTGACGAAAATTCGAGGAATTTTAAAAGTGGTTCAATGGAGGTTGTCTTTTTTTACGTTTGAGGATCGGGTTATGGATACTAGTTTACATGCTGGGGGCTATATGGACGAAGTTATGCCATGATACCAATGTGCATCCTTCCGACTATTATAATAATAATAACATAATTTATTGCGAAAGAAACCAATACAATGGTAAGCAATAAGCTCCACACAATCATAATTAGATAAAACATTATTGAATATTAAATTGCATTATTTCCATTATACATTATAAAAAGTTATGTCAATAAATATGTAATGTCAAATTTAATTATTAAAATTAGCTATCAATGTAAGTATTCATTAACCGAATAATAGTTTTTTTGAGTCTTGATAGTTAATATTCTTCAGGACACCATGGTAATTAATAAATAAAATGTACCAAATTTCGTTCTAATTGGTTCAGTAGTTTTAACGTGATGGAAAGACAGACAGACGGACAGAGTTACTTTCGCATTTATAAAAATGTGAAAAGAACTCTAATATTATTATTAGTATGGCTATATTAGTATGCATATTGATTAATATGCTCTTTGAATAAAAATATTTTTAACAAAAGCTTTTTAACTAATTATTATTTAGATACTTAATAACCACTCTATACTTATGTACTATCAATACATATTCATTCTCAGAAAATTTTCTGTACATTTATATCACGTAGCCCGTGTTATTTGGGATGGATCTTCCATCGCAGAAGCAATTACTGCGAGAATTACAACAATAGGTACTCATATTGAATTTCATTATTGATAAATTGTTCTAGGCTTGTCTTCGTGTAGTTGTTTTAGTAAATTAATAAATAATTTTATATTAAAAATAACTAAGTGTAGGAAATATAACAATGCCACGAACGCACCCTTTCTTATTATTTTAATATAATAAATGTAAAAGCAAGGATGTCGTGTGATTGTAACGCATTCGCGCAAAAATTACTGGACTGATTATCATGAAATTTTGTACTTGTAGGTATCAGAATGAACTTAAAATGGCAAAATTTTTATTGAAGACATTTATTTAATAATTTATTTAATAAAGCCGCGGGTAAAAACTACTATAAACATAAAAATATAATTTTTAAATCGTATTTTAAGCAGAATGTTTCTTAGAACGGTGCGGGGGGACTATAAATAAGTTGTCAAGTCATTTTAATTGGATGAGTCCGCCATTTCACATTAACTACAATATTACAGGGTAAAAATACACGTGTTTTAATAAAATATTAAGTATTAACAAGTTTATTTAGACATTCCTTTTTATTTTATTGTTCCAATAATTGCTTGGACGAAATGACTGATAAATACGAGTAAGATGACATTGCCAATTTCATCAATTTACCCTTTTAATAACAATAATGTTTATTTTTTATCTATAAAGTAAAAAAAATGTTTTGCTTATAGCATAATTCGATAACAGCTCAACTGATTACGATAATTCTTTTTTTAAGAGGAATTTCTTGAAGAGCGTGGATAGTTCCACGAGAAGAGAAAAAGATGTATAATAGAATGTGTATTTATTACAGGTGTGATAGGCACTGTGTGAACTAAGGCGTGTTGGGCCATCTAGTTTAGTTAAGTGTCATCGATATCAAACAATGTCTCGTTAAAATGGAGGTTGCTGTTTGGCTGTGGTATGTGTATGTATGATGTGATATGTGTGATATGTGGGATATGTGTGATATGTGTGATATGTGTGATACATGTGGAAGCGAGTGTTGCTGATTACCACATTCAAATAGCGAACCTCAAAATTATTTTATCTACACACAACAAGACATTAGCAAATTTGTCGTAACGCAGCACTGCCATTTAACCCAGAAGAAGAAGACTTTAAAATGACGTCGAACTATGCATAGTACGCGTCATTTATGTTTAGCGATTGACGAGAATAGCTGCGCATCGGCATCAGCAATCGCGCTCGTAATTGACGTATGGTGTATAATTGACGTACGTATGGTGCGAGAAAGACAACCCGACTGTGACAACTAATCAACGCTCGCGCATCCGACGATCACGCGCCCCGCACGCCGCGCCTCTACCTCGATACCTTATTTTTGACTTCTGCGCAGGTTTCGTTGGTAAAGATTCGTGACGCGTTCTACACGTACTACCGGAGTGACGTGTACACTATAAGTCAACATTTTTAATTAAAGATAAATATAAAATGTAATCCCATCAAAAAGCCACAATGCAGAGTAAATTAAATACAAATTATTTCCCAAAAGACCAACTGAAATTTTTAAATTTAATAATATATTCAAAGTTAAAAAATTCGTGGGTTTTTCGAGCCCCGTTGAGGGTCTGAATAAACTGCCATGTTGATATAATTTTACGCGTTATTTCACATTAAAGCAACAAAATATTACACTGTATATTATGTTCACGTGTTGCGAATTCCAATCTCGAATTTCATATAAAGTTATATTAAAATTTATTACATTTCGAACACATGTTGTCATACAAAATTGGCGGCAACTAATCGCGTCCACGTGTCCATATAATTAATGTCAACGTCAAAGTGACAGAATTTTTTTTTTCATAATTTATTTTAATAATTTAACTTATATTCAATACTAGCTGACGGTCTGCGTGGACTTTCATATAAACTTTGACCCCCCTTTTCCCCCCATGATAACCCGTTAACTTAATAATAGTAGTAACATTATTGGTGGGCTTGTGTGCATGTTATCAAGTATTAGACAATGCTTTTACACTTACTTGTATTGGCTTCACTTACTTAGATCGTTTATTAAGGGACTTTCAGTCTATGCGCTATACGTCTATGAATAAATAAACACACACAGCGCCATCTAGCGTCAAGCTAAGCGAATTTCACATTTAATTATCTTTATTTTATTAGTCAACTATTTGAGATAGAAATGTGTTCTTAAATATTGTTTTAATTACACACACACACACACACACACACACACAAACACGCTGTCGTTTTTTCTCAGTATCAGATTCATCCTATATTCAAATCAACTTTAGGTACATACGTGTCAGACGGGCTTTGCGAAGATTTGAGAAGAGATTGACAACGAACTGTATGAAATAGGGTTATTGCGGTGTCGAGATAGTTGATCGATCGGGCTCTCGCGGGGAAAATTGTTTGAACAAATATTCGTCAAACATTTGTCAATCTGTTGCTTCGCGTGATAGAGAATTTCATCTCACTTCGAAATTCGATAAAGCGACTTTTTCATAGAAAGTCTTACTATGAAAATTTTTCATCGAATTTCCATGTGAGACACTAATTTTCACCTACCCTTCCTTACTTTTTTATTTTAAATCTTTTATTTTCGGGTTGAATAGAAGAAATAACTTAAACTGCCTCTTTCACCTAAATTTAATTAATTTGTTTAGTGTATAAGATTCCTTTGTGTAAAAAAGGGTTAAATAAATAAATAATTAAAAAACTTTAATTCTAACTAGGAAAACGAAGATATTCTTTACATATTTAAAACACTCAAATATTTTGCTTTATCTTCTCAAAGTTTAGATATTAAATTTTCTATTAAAATATAACGTTTCTTTGTGAGTGTTTATCTGCCGAAGTATTTTCACATAAAGATTAATCCTGAAGGCTTTCATAGGATTTATATACACACCCTGATATTACATCCTAGAAAGTCTTTATTCTAAAAACATTATATTGTTTACTTGTCTCATAAAGGATAGGTTCTGCCTACTGGCATTAAGCTCCTTCAGTATATAATAATAATATAACATTATTTTCTTCTACAATGAGAAATAAAACAATTTGCGATTACATCTGTATTGTGGGAGATTGGTGTCTAAGCTAGGCTATAATCCCATATTTCAGGATTCAAACCCACGCAAAAATTGACACATCTATACTAATATATAAAGCTGAAGAGTTTGTTTGTTTGAAGGCGCTAATCTCAGGAACTACTGGTTCGAATTGAAAAATTCTTTTTGTATTGAATAGACTATTTATCGAGGAAGGCTTTAGGCTACATAACATCACGCTGACACTAAAAGGCGCGAAGAAATAATGGAAAAACAAATCAACAGGGACAAAGTCGCGAGCAACAGCTAGTCAGTAATATTGACAGTATTGACAGGATATGGTCGATGTTTGGCTGTGGTATTGGAAGCACGTGTTGCTGATTGCCAGAACCAAATATCGACCCTGAAACTTGTTTTAGCTATATACACAATAAGACATTGGCAAATTTTGGTAACGCAGCACTGTACTGTCATTTAACCAAGAAGAAGACAGGAAGGTGTCAAATTATTTGAATGCCCAAGGGTTATTTTGCCTTCATCGGATGATCTTTGAACCTTATTAATACTAGCTGTTGCCCGCGACTCCATCCGCGTGGATTTTCACATAAACTTTCACCCCCCTTTCCCTCCCCTATGATCCTTTTAACCTAGATTTTTCATACAAATGTTTTTCCCGCTTTCTCCCGTTCCCTTTGGAATTTTGCAATGTCCTGAATATATATATAATAACCAAATAACCTTTAAGTTTACTAAGGTACTTACATGCCAAATTTCAAGCGTCTAACGTGAGCGGTTCATATTATTCATACAAAAGGTTTTTCCCGCTAATTCCCGTTCCCGCGGGAATTTCGGGAGTTCCTTTCTTAGCGGATGCCTACGTCATAACATCTACCTGCACTACAAATTTCAGCCAGATCCGTCCAGTGGTTTGGGCTGTGCGTTGATAGATCACTATGTCAGTCAGTCACCTTTGAATTATATAGATATAGATAGATGTTAGATTACTCCACTAAAGTCGACTCATGTTGGACTTGTAGTACTTGAAAAACTCACTTTGTTCCGTCCATATCGTGTAGAGTGTCTATTTGATTGGGCATAGAGCCCCTGGCTATACTAGGAAAAATGAACTTTGACCTAAAGAACTCTCTTTGAAAGGCGACCCAAACAAAACTATATTAGAAGCTTCCGACATGCATCCGACACTTAACGAGATATCGTTACGATTTAACTGTGAGACTTATCCTACGTTTATAAGTTACGATAAATTTCGTAAATGTACCTATAAAGTTAATATATTAATTTTATTAAACTAATCCATTAATTATTATAAAAGCCCTTTTCCCCCGCGGTTTTACCCGCGTAGTTCCCGTTCCCGTGGGAATTTCAGAGTTCCTTTCTTAGTACACCTCTACGGTACCTTTCCTACGTCCCTTCCAATTTCAAGTGCCTACGTTTAGCCGTTTAAGCTGTGCGTCGATATGTCAGTCAGTCAGAAAAGTGACGTTGGGCAGCATTTTTGAAAATGCCTAACACCCGCCAACAAACGTTAAGCAAGTTCAACGTGATTCTTTAAATTGCCATAACTTTGTTATTTATCAACCGATTGACATGAATTAAACACTTAATGTTAAGTGAAGCTTACCACAATATATTATTCAAAACCCTATCTAGATAGGATATGCCGTTTCTGAGATTAGCGTGCACAAACAAACAGACAAACAGACAAAAATTCCAAAAATCAATGTTTTGGCTTCTATTGCGTTAACAAAGGTCTCCTAAAATATTTTTTCTCATTTATCTTCCATGTACAGACAGCGACTCGTTACGTTTTTATTATATATATTGATTGATGATGATTATAGATAGATTTGATTACTATATGTAGATGATTGCTACACGATCGACGATATCGGTGGCACATGCAGTAAGTATAGTACGATTTATCTGTGCAGTAATCTCGTTACATATGTAGTACTCTCTGCGCAAAGAACCGCATACTACAGTCTACAAGCTTCAGTATCCAGCTTTTACTCATCAGTTGAGGATCGGACGCCGCCGTGAGCAGACGTCTCGATTAATCAATTGAGTTACGCTCTCAAAAACTTTCGCGGAAGTGTTACTTCGCTTACCATTTCGATATTGTGCTTAATGTTTCTTAGTACGGATGTTGTATGTTTTGATTCGTGTAAGTATGAGTTTGGAGTTTTAAGATTTTTTTTTTTAATTTTAATTTTAAACTTAATTTAAATTTTATTCACTTTTGATAGTTTTAAAAAATGTCTACTGGAATTATCCAAAAATGGTTTGTCTTATTTTGTCGTATAAATGTCCTAACACATTATAATATCTATATGTATAAAATTGAAACTTGTTTTCCGTTGTCACGACATAACATGAAAACGGCTCGACCGATTTGGATGATTTTGTAGATTAGGAGAATTTTTATGTAAGAAAAGATTAGCATTTCACTTTTTTGATAGGGCGATACGAAGTTCGCCGGGTCAGCTAGTATTATATAAGAATATGTTCAGCCAATCAAATATAGAACGGTAAATGAAATAATTGTCGCAAGAAAAAATATACCTTAAAGCTATAACTATTAAATAAAAGCACGTCATCACAGTCATAAAATTTATTTAAGAATTTATTAAGTCCAATATGATTTCGGATTTGGATTTTTCATCTAGAGACATTTAGTTAGTAAAAGAATGACAAAAAATCGTTTTTATGACGCACAAGCAATTAGACCTAATTGTGGCTTTCATGCCATGAAACGATGCTATCCGAGCTTGTCAGCTGAAAACTTTTAATTAAGCACAGCCTCGCTGTGTCACGTTTGTCACGTTGTTTTCTTTTCCGGTACAGTATTCTTAAAGCGATTGAGTAATGTTTTAATTTATTGAAAACACTTTAATAAAAAGTAATCCACACTTTCATGCTAATCTTATAAATGCGAAAGTAACTCTGTCTGTCTTTCCATAACGCTCAAACTACTGAACCGATTAGAACGGAATTTTGTACTCTTTTTTTAAACAAACCAAAAGATTGCGCGAGGGGTTAAATTTTTTTATAATTTGTCGCTTTCACCGCCAAACCGCTGAACCGAATGAAATGAAATTTGGTATGCAGATGGTCTAGAGCCTGAGATAAAACATTAGACTATTTTTTAACTGGAAAAACGGGGTGGGGATTAATCCATCGAACCAAAACGCATGAAAATTGGTCTAGCCGCTCTCGAGTTGTAACAACCCGGTTTTATGTATAAGCTTGCTAACCCGTTCCCACTTTTTTGGGCATAATATTAATAATCCTTTTTTATCGTAGCAGCATAATCAGCAATAATGAAGCTTTCTAATAGCGAATAGACGTTGCAAGGGCATCCTATGTTCCCAAGAACGATATTTGTGGAGACTTGGAACTGTTTGCCGCTTGGCAAGCGTGTAAACGTACCTTTAAAAATATATTAAGGGAAAACTTACGTTCAAAAATATTTGAAAGTTTATAAAAGCGTATAAAAGGAATAAAAGGCCACCAACCCCATAAGATGGGGGAGATAAGAGATGGGAAGATAGGAAGGGAATCCAGCATTCATTTACCGCGGGATCTCAGTATAGTAAGCTTTAATATCATTATCCAACGGATGAAATTCATTGAAGTTTAAAAGCGCTTAAATTCGTCGAGTGCTTATCGAGCAATGGGATTACACATAGAAAACATTTCATGTACCTAATACTAGCAACCAGCCCCGGCTTTGCACGTATAGATTCTATGAATCAATTAAAAATCACAAAAACCGTTGCGTCATTTTTAAAGATCTAAGCATATTATGTAGGGACAGATAGCGAAAAGCGACTTAGTTTCATACTATGTAGTGAATACACGTAGTATATAAGGATCAGTAGCAAATCTAAACATTATGCTGTAAATGAAATTCAATAATTTTGCGTTTTAACTGAAATGTTCTACATGCATTTATTTCAGACTTAATATATTATATAACAAAACTAAACGTTCGAATAGTTCTTAAGTAAATTTGTTGAGAATGCTCATTTGATTCCTAAAGGCAGTATAAAAACAGTGTCTAGACTTGTCTAAGATCTTTTTGGTTCACAGAAAGGTCCTCTTTAATACGTAAATTCAGTCACATTAGCATAAAAGATTGATAATACAAAATACATTTCTTCAAATTTCTTTTACACTTCAATGAAACGGTGAAAAATAACAAAATCATATTATTCGAGCGTATTAGGACCTGTGTACAACTACACTACAATTTATTTAACCTAAACCTTAAATACATTTATAGCGATAATGACGCAATACGCACGCAAGTCACACCCAGACTGCGGACTTTAGCACATCTGCATATAATGATATTAATCAATCATTTTGTATCAATACAAACGCTATGCTAAATCCTGTGTGTATACAATACAAACGCGCGGCACCGACGCGTTTATATCAATACAAACGTCTACAAACTGGATTGTTGGGTAAAAACACAACGAGGCCGCATTTAAAAACGTTGTATGCACGGGCCCGCGCACAACGCCAATCCTACGAAATGTACTACGAATTCTTTTGTCTCTTTACACAGCCAATTCAAATCGCTTTTTTCTTTTACAGGTTTTTCGTGAAGACGAACATGGAACGGAAGATAGTGTTCGTGTTTCTAATTTCCAGTGTTACGTCAAAATTCATTTTTAAAACCGATATCTTTAATGCAACTAACCCAGGAAAAGCTGGACCAACGGAAAATGTTAGTGATATACGGAGTTGTGAAGTGAATTCTTCTATAGATGAGACGAAATTCGAAAGTAGGCGTGTCATTTCCATTTTCTTAAATAACACGTATTCGGTAACTGACGATTTGATTAAAGACCCGTCTATAGAAACTGACTTGTATGGGATTAACTTGTACGATGTTGTTAAAGGGGATTGTGGGGGGGCGAATGTGTGTGCTAATTTGAAGAATAATGGCAGGACGATTACTATAGGATTTCTCAGCGCTTACCGATGGAGTCAGGTAAGAGTTAGATTTATTTGTTTGTTTGTTTGTTATCGCTATACGACCATTTTTCTTTTTTTTTAAGTGGGGAAATGCTTATGAATACCTCCAGCCCTCGGGTTTGGAACGTAGGTTATGTCGGACTCTTTATTACACAAAACCGGTTCATGAAACGGTCACATGGGTACATGGCACATTACCAATGACGAATGTTTTAGCTTGATAGATTCAATAAGTACCACGTGCTTAATTTGTTATCGCGCAAGCCTCCTGCTCAATTGCTAAATTTTGGTCTTTTTTATTGTTGGATTCGACTAATGAACGTTTTACTATACGTAATGGAAATAGTACGTCAACGAGTATAGAGAGTCTATTGTCATCTTGTTATCCATATCTATACATATAATAAAAATGTAACGAGTCGCTGTCGGTACATGGAAGATATATGAGAAAAAATATTATAGGAGACCTTTATTAACGCAATAGAACCCAAAACAATGATTATTGAAATTTTTGTCTGTTTGTTTGTGCACGCTTATCTCAGAAACGGCTTATCCCATATAGATGGGGTTTTCAATGATATATTGTGGTAAGCTTCACTTAACATTTCAATCGGTTGATAAATAAAAAAGTTATGGCAATTTAAAGAATCACGTTGAACTCGCTGAACGTTTGTTGGCGCGGGTTAAGCATTTTCAAAAATGCTGCCCAAAGTCACTTTTCTACGTTCGCGAAGTCGCTGGCACAGCTAGTGTGTATATATGTCCATGCTATGAATATTATGTGGTCTAGTTTGATTAAACTCGTAGGTGTCTTGGGTAAAAGGTACATCAACAGACATCATCCTCACGAAGTTTCGACTGGTTTAATAATTAATTAGCAACACATGAAACAGCCCTATCTAAAGTTATGATATACTTGTGTAGGTGTTTGTTCAAAACTTGAATTGTACTCAAAATAACTGTGTCTCAAGGGGTTATTTGTAGTTTCTGTTCTGAAAGTAATACCGGGATAAAACTATTATATTATGTACATACTATGTTAATCAGGAGTATATAATACATAATGTCTGAGCTATATCTGAGTTCTTTAAATGAAAGCTAAGCTAAGCTGGTATGCATTTTCCACTTATAATTATAGTGTTAAAGATTGAGGAAATTTTTTATTAATATACTATCTAACAAAAAGATAAGACTGAAAGCTTGGTCATCCTGACAAAGGGACTAAAGTGTACCAATGTGTTGAAATAATAAAATAAAATTTCTGTAAGCAACCATTCTTCTTTCAAATAACAAAGGTATGATATATAATATATACGATTAAGAGCTGCACATTTAAATATAATTAGAGTAAAGATATTTAATCTGTAAATTTCTAGTGTGTAAGTTTTCAGTGTATCTGTATTATAAATAAATAATTAAATATACTGGTATATCGTGGAAGTTTCTGTAGTCATAACCGAGTACTTTGGCGTAATGTAGCTTTTTAAAGAAAGAAAGAAAGAAAGAAAGAAACATTTATTCCAGAGCAGATTACAAAAATAAGTATAACAATACACACGTGAAGTAAACAAATAAAAAACACAGGAAAGGGAAAAAAACAGTATTTCTCTGGAAGAGGATACCACTCAGCATGTGTTGGAGCTGCGAACAGCTCCAACGCTGATTTTCAGTGGCTCCTAAATTCTTTGCTCCTCCTTTTATAGGTAGTAGAGCCATGTCATTAGGATAAATTAGATCGGCTCGCCTGGGGTGGGCCACTCTCCTACAGAAAACCGGCGCGGCGTCGAATAATAGCCTATAGGATATAATTGCATATTCCGTATACAGGAGAAACGCAGGCCCATTTTCCCCTTCTCCCTTATATGCTAAAGTCTCTTGAAACTTGACCTTTTTTATACTGTACTAGCAGACCCGGCGAACTTCATATCGCCCTATAATCATGAAATATCAAAAAAGTTAAATGCTAATCTTTTCTTACATAAGAACCCTCTCCTAATAATAAGAAATACAACAAAAACAAAATCAACCAAATCGATCAAGCCGTTTTCATCTTATGTCGTGACAACGGAAACCGGGGGTAGGTCTCTTTCGCAGGAGACCGACTGGGTGGGTACCCCCACAGTGTCATACATTCTACCGCCTGAACAGTGATGTGAAAATGTCACTGTGCTCCGGTCTGAAGGGCACTGTAGCCAGCGAGATTACTGGGCCAATGAGTCTTAGCATCTGATGACTCAAAGTGGGGAGCGTCGGTGTAGTGCACCCTGCCCGGAGTTGGGCTTTATAGCAAAGTTCCGGGTAGCACTGCATTGGCTATGGGCTGGCGTTACTCTTACCATCAGGAGTCCAGCTCGTCTCCCCTCTTCATATTATAAAAAAAAAACGGATTTAATTTTTATATATATACATAGTATAAATAGTATACTAGCCGTTCACCTCGGTTTTACCCGCAAAGTTCCCGTTTCCAGGTCGAAGTATCTGTTTTAAAGGCCCAGAAGACAAAGGCTGTATACATATTAGAGTCACTTTTTAATTGTTTTTTTTTTCAAGTCCTTATCCAGAGTTTTTGAAATAAATAATTTAGTAACAGTTTTTAAATATATATTTTCCGTGTCTAACGTTTATTTTTCTATAAAAAGTTAAAAAAACTATTATCTATTTAATATATTTTAAAAGGAAAACAAAACAAATTTAATTAATAAAAATAATCTCGACGCTTATTATAGCTTATTCGCGGAAGCGGCAGAAACTAATAAAAGGTATTCATTAGAGAACTTTGAACAACTAAAAGTTGTATTTTATTACCGAACTAATAACGCGCCTAACTTCGTATATAATATTACTAGCTGTAGCCCGTGACCCCGTCCGCGTAGACTTTCATATAAACTTTGACCCCCCTTCCTTTCTCATAACCCTCTTTTCCATTCAAAAAGTAGGCTATGTCCTTCGCCACGTTCTAGACAATCTGTTGTCCAAATTTCTTTTTCACGAAATTTGAATTGAAGAAAAGACAGGCTTATTTTTAACTGGAAAAAAGGGTTATAAGGGTCCAAGTTTATAGGTCGGTTTCGCGGGCAACAGCTAGTTTATAAATATATTTGTATGAGCTCTGCCTCGTGTCATGTCTTCTAATATCTAGAGATGTAATCTCGCTGTTGCTAAGGAAGACTAATTACAAATGATGAGGCAGTAATCAAATCAACAGGATTAATCACAACCTTCAATAATATCTTAATACGTATAAATTACTTCACGTTGTTTGTCCGCGGTTGACTCCTAATTATTAACTACAGAACCGATTTAATATTTAATTTGCACACCGTGTGCAGTTTGATCCAACTTAAAAGAAAGGATTCTTTTTATACCGGTATTGCCTCGGGAAAGGGAACTACACGGGTAACACCGCGAGACACAGCTAGTATACATATAAATAAAATTAAACAGTCCGTTTGTAAAGGCCGGTTAGTCAGTAGGTAGTTGAAGAGTATCCTCGATTCGGTTCATAGGTAGGTTTGTTAAAGTCAATTACAGGCTTTTGCCTTTGAATATCCTTCAATCAATCAATCAATCAATCAATTGAAAACTTTACCGTTATAATTTAATTTCAAAATATATAGGGAATCAAAATTGAAGCAAAACCTGTAATTGTGAGTATTATGATGAATTTTGTTATTATCTCAAATAAGAAACCCTCGAACCAGTGAGTCCAACTCATGCTTTTATGGCTTATGTGGTAAATATTCCATGTATATAAGTTGTGTGTATGTGGGATGAATGTGCGAAGTCCTGAAAGATTTGGGAACCCTTTTCTTTGTGTGGGTCGACAGGCATGTGACTGATTATATTTATATAAAATATTTATAGATAGAGTGATTCTCCGTCTTATTAGTGTTACTGATATTAGAAGTAAATGATTATTCGATTCGGAAGCTTTGTAAGAGGGTTTAAAGTGGCATTTGTAACTTCCTTGGGTCTAGGTGTTGCTATCTCAGACCCTAGAAAGTTACAATTGTGTATTTTATGTATGTTTAATTAAGGTTCTGTCTCTCTCCTAAAGGGACGGAACTCTTAAAACTAATTAATCAATATTCTTGTACCTACTTCGGAAATTTAAAAAAGGCTTTATTCATTGTATAATTTGTCTAAAGATTGCGATTTAATCCTCAATCAAGCTTTTGTATTTTATTTTTAAGAACATGCAATTTTGTTTCGAAATTTTATTACTAAAGGATTATACACTTATTAAGTCCAACAAAAGCTAAATTTGGATTTAAAATTAATACCCTTCAGGCTTTCTAATTGATGGTTTTTTACCCAAATTTAATCTGCTTGTAATTGCCAGGAATTTTTCAATAAAACTCCCCCTTTTTAAACGTTAAATAGCCAATTATTTGGGAATTATAAAGCTACCCTACTTAATACTTTATTTGGATTGAAAATTGTATGACAGTCACCATTTTTGTCAATTTTCAATCCTTATAAAGTATCAAAACGATTTCTTTAGGCAGATTCTTTGATCGGCGTTTAATTTTCACGAGCCAATAAGCTGTTTATTGAAGAAACTTTGTGGGTTTTTTTTCTCCACAATAGGAACTTAATCTGCTGACGAACGCAAACATTATTTTGAAGAAAATTTAACGAGATTAAGGCCGAAGACATACATTCGGAAATCGGTTTCGGAATTTCGATTGGAAATACTGTTTCGGGATTCCGTTTATATAATACACACATACGTTTATTTCCGTAAAACTTTAAGTATGTGGCTGGTTCATAGATCTTGTATGTATTTAAGCCGTTCGATATTTTTTTACCGTTTATTGCTGATACTTAATTAGTTTTTTTTATCGTTCGATGTTACTAATCGAAATTCCGAAACAGAATTCGGAATGTATGTGACCGGCCTTAACGTCAAACTTAAACGTCACCCGATGATATGTGATCAACGTTAAGAATATTATTAATTATACTTCAGTTTTGAGAACTTAAGACGATATTCAGAATATTAAGACAGTGTA
>JADANM010006710.1:8340687-8350701 GCA_026213755.1 Eurema hecabe
CGACGACTATGTGCGCCTATTTTGCGTGAGAATGTAACTGATGATTACACCGTATAAAATGTTCCATTTTATTCACGAAATTTACGGGCAAATACACATGGAATAGTAAATTTATCGTATAGCTTCATCCCCAATAAACCTTGACCTTATTTTCCCGTTTTCTTGTTTGGATACTCGAACAATTTTGCTGTCTATGAATAAAAGAATTTTCATAATCTGATAAGTCAGCTAATAACATTCAAAATCAGAAACTTTATCCATAAAAGAAGTGAAACACATCCTAATATATATGCAGGGTTGATACGATATATGGGCATTAAATCAAACCACGTATATAAAACGTACCTAATACTACGGTCAAATAATTCAATTTTTTTTTAAATCGAGAATAAAAAAGTTTTTCTTTCGAACAAAGTAAATAGTTTATAAATCATCCTCATATGAAAACAGCATTTATAAATATTTACACTGACCTGGTGTAACCTGTGCTCAATGCGGCAACGTCGCATATTTTTTCTTAGGATACCGCCGACAAGCTTTAATATTTTTGATTACATTACGTGTTTAAAGTTTCAACTCACCCGCACAATATTGATATGTTATTTATATGAGTAAATGTGTAGTTACAGCACGACGTCGTAATTTTCTTTAATAATTTAATTACAACGATTTGCAATATTAACTTTTTAGTTTATGAAATGCTAAAATAATGCGATCTATTATTTAATTTATAGTGTTCATATCGGTAGCATACACTTCACACGTAAATCGATATCATACCTTAGCACTGTTCCCTTTTTTAATCTATTGACAAAATACCATACTAATGCATTTAATTATTCTACCACTGTCTACAATAAAAACCTAGAATAATCTCACATATTGGATCCAATCACAATAATAAATATTAAACTGCCACAATTCACAAATTTATCCAAAAGCACTAATCACTACGGTATAAGGAGCGTGCTTCACAACAATAAAAAAGCGCGGGCGCATGATCTTGTTGCGTAACGTCCATCCCGAATCGATGACATATTTGCACAATGTTTTGCTCACACTGTCTTCCTTATTACACAGGTATAAGAGTTATTTTCGTATAACACCTTGCATTTCAGAAATTGTAATACAAAGACAAGAGCGGTAACGTCTTTCGTTTATGTAATTTTAAGGTGTATGAGCCTTGGATAGAATCTCTCAGGCTAGCGCAACTAAGAACTTTTTTTTTAAATTTATTTTTAATTTTTCTTGGCAGCTGCCACTCCGTGGATTGTGCCATTTTTCAATTAGTATTGGTCGATATTCGTCGATATTATTTTTCGACATTCGATAAGCAAAAATGGATATTTGACTAGGGAAAAATTAGATAAAAAGGAAATAAAAAGGAAACTAGCGAAATGAATTAATTTGGAGGAGATAGGGATCAGTACTTATGTTAATGATAAAGATGGAGAGAAATAAAGAAATAAGTTGCATAAATTTTAATAAAAATATATAAATATTATCAACATATAAATATGTACATATATTTAAAATATAGTTTTATATCATTATAAAAAATAAATTGATTCCATCATCTTAGCTTATCTTTTTTTTCTCAACGTCATTCTTGTCCGCCATTCTCTTTGGTCCGCCATATTGGTTGTTGGACTTGTTACATTCTCTTTGTTTAACCTGTGTTAGAAAAACTAATTTTGGATCTTAATCTTTGATATTAGAGGTATTTATTTGGTATTTATTACATCAGTTATCATTTATTAGCTATTTAAACACATTAGGCGGACGTAAGATGAAAGTGCCTCTCAGATTACGGTTTGTAACATGTGAAATATGTGGACAACAATCAAGTCGATGTCGAAGTGGAAAGAGGAAGTTTATGGCGAAATTTCCTTTAGATGAAAGCAGGTAAACATTAATTTCTTAAAAAAATACTATATGTTTCATGCGCCACATGATATTGTGCGAGAAAAAACAAAATATCTGTTGTTGTTATAGGTTAGTGACATTATATTTAAAGATGAATGTTTGCGAACACTTATTACTTAAAAAAAATATAAATGAACGTTTACAAAATAATGTTAATTCGTAATTTCGTAATGCATATTTTAAGAATGTTTAATTAATTAAATTAATATTTTAGCTGCAACAAATCGGTTAAAGCTGAGAAAAACTGCATGGTTTAAAATTTATATGTGGAAGACATTTTGATGACAAATCATTTAAAACCTTATTCAGAAATCAGTCAATAAAATGCGTGTGCACATGAGGTATGTTTTGTGTTAAGAACCATACTCAAGTGAGTTATTCAGGGTAGGCCGAGTAGAGAACTAATGTAACAGAGTTATTATTGTGACCCCAAAAGGCACTTAAATTATTACGCCAGGAAGGAGCCCCCGAATTTCAATCAGTCAGGGTAGGCTGCGCTAAGGTCTTATGATAGTGCAGATGATTTTCTCTTTTACAGAACCACCACACGAGGACGTGATGTGTCGAGATGACGGAGAGGCCAATGACGGAGAGTGAATCTGGACCAAGTTAAATATAACCTACTATTCTGTACTACGATGGATGAAGAGAGCCCGGTGTCGCCCACGATATATGTATCAAAGAGAATGTAATCAAGTATTTTGTCAATAAATGAACATATTATTCTCGACAGTGTTTTTTTACTATTATACCAGTCACATATAAACCAAAGAGAATGTAATATAAACCATAGAGAATGAATTGCAACGGGACAGCGAAATGATTGTTCGTTAGGTTGGTACTATTGTGACATGTAAACAGCGCACAGTTGGTAGTGTTCAGGACAACAAACTCCATAGAACCATTTTTTTAGTACTAAGTCCCGTCTCTTAAAACGTAGTGATTACATTCTCTTTGGAATCTCACAGCTGATTAGTGCAGATACATCGTGTTATTAAATAGCAAAAACTTAGAAAATTTATTGCGACTAAACTACTGATGCTATTTCAATGATTTTTTGTGTAGGGTCGGAAAATTGGCCATAGTATACGTGATTAAATTTAATACCAATTACGTGTCACGTTGTTTGTTGTCCGCGATTGATTTCTTAATTACTAAACCGATTTTAATTATTAAATTTGCCCACCGTGTGCCGTTTGATCCAACATAAAAAATAGCATAGCATAAAGGATAGCTAATAGCTTACATAATAATATATACGAGCGAAGTCGGGGCGGGTCGGTATTAGAATTATAGGCTCCAAAATCTAATGTGCCACTACGAAATTTCTCCTTGATTGCGACAGTCAGTGTAGCGAAACTATTTGGTAATTCCTGGGAACTCCGCTAAGCCTATTTCGGTTTCCTTTGTTGTCTGTCGTTCGGTGTCGTATATTTAATTGTTTGAACACGTGTGCCTGAATCTATGCGGGCCTTAAACTTCTATATTACTATGTTTCTAGACAGGACTCAATCTCCGGTAGAATTGAGAGATATTTATCAATATACACGAAGACGTAGTTTTCGATGTATTTGCTATGCGATATTGTATTACAATACATCTTACTATCTAAATATTTCGACAAGTAAAACAATAACGGTTTGTTTGATTAAATTGATATTGTATATCTATACAATCTTGTTGTAGCATTTATTTGGTACAGACTTTTTGACACAAAAACAATTTAATCATTTCTATATTATACTAAATGAAAATACGTATTACTTCGTGCGAAGCAAATTTATTTGTTATTTTTGAGTTTTAAGTCGGTTTATTTTTTTTCAATGATTTTTTTACCCTTACAATGTTGCGATCGTCCCAAGTAGGTGGTGGTTGTTACGGCCGGCCAATTTAACTACTTTCTCAGTTACCCTCTTTAACGTGAAAGAAAGTAAAAATAATAAAGCCTTCATTAAAAAGGGAGGAGTGGGCGAGGGTAGCAGCGGATAGACCATTGTGGGGATTTCTCTGGGAGGCCTATGTCAGTGAATACGGCAATCAGGAAACCGGTGCCTTAATTTAATAAGAAAAATATAAGAAAATATGATTGTTGATAAAGGCTTTATTATGAAAGAACATAAGAAAACCTTTAATTGAAATCCTAGCTACAGGAGCGCATACGTTAATATGACGTCAGAATAAAGACAAAAATTCTACAAATGCAGTGTTCTGTCACGTTTTGAAACGGCAAGAATTATTATACCATACATTATCCATCTACCAGTACTAAACGTATTCAAATGCTTAACTGGGCTTATAAAAAAAACTGTATTTTTCCTGTGTCTCTCTATTTAAACTTATTTATTTATTTATAAATTCTTTATTACATGTAAAAAAACAACATTACAACATATACAAGAAAGAAGAATATACATGTAAATGGCGGCCTTATGGCTATGTATATGTAAGCCATTTCTACCAAGCAACCATACAGGAAAGAATAAATAAGTATGAAAAGATTTGCGAGTATAAACTTAAGTTTATTTAAATCAAAAAGAATAAATGTTTCACTGAACTTATAAACTTTAGTAGAAAAAAGTCTTAATTTAATAATTTTCTTAATTTGGACGTATACAATTACTAGCTGTTGCTCGTGACTTCGTCCCCGTCGAATCTATTTCTATTATTATATTATAGTAAGTCAATCTTAGAATATACTGTCGCGGACCTTTTTTTTATCATTTAAAGAGGAATAATTCTTTCAAATATATTATTTTTGTATCTTGAACCTTTTTCGCAGCGCACGCAAAGGAAACCCTCAAAGATGAATAATTTTCCCCGTTTTTTCCATATTTTCCATTAAAGCTTTGCTCCTATTAGTCGCAGCGTGATGTTATAAGCCTAAAGCCTTCCTCGATAAATAGTCATTCCAATAAAAAAAGAATTTTTCAATTCGAACCAGTAGATCCTGAGATTAGCGCGTTCAAACAAACAAACAAACTCTTCAGCTTTATATATCAGTATAGATTATGTAGGGTATATACGCATAAAGGATTTGGTATAAGAGATGCAAGAAATGAGAACTTTGACGAAAACGAAACTTAAGTGTAGGAAGCTACACTTAAGTTTTTTGCGAAAGTAGGAGACGTGGTCGTACTTACGTAAGCCGTACACAAACCTTAATAAGGTTTTAGATTAGATAATATCTATACTAATATATAAAGCTGAAGAGTTTGTTTATTGGATAGACAATTTATCGAGGAAGGCTAAAGCCTTGAATTAAACGTATTTTATTTTATTTTATTTTTTATTTAAATCCACGTGTCAAGGTTATAACGAAACCTTATTCTATGCCTGGCTTCACTTTGCCGGAACTTTAAACTTAACATACAGGGTTTTGTCTAAATAATTATCTTATAAGATTTAACAATATTACGTAACTTACTCCTAAGTTAACAAGAGCTTAAAATATCGAGGAAACATTTGCGTAGTTTTGTTATTGTTCTAACTTCTGACACACCGATTAGTTAGATTAGTGAGTTAAGTTTAAAATTGAGAAACGTTGCACTAAAACCCAACGTTAATTCTTTTATTATCCGACTTCCAAAAAAAGACGAGGTTTCTCAATTCGATTCATGATTTTTTAAGCTTATAAATATGTTCTTCTCCAGGCTCTAGACCATCTGTGTACAAATTTCGTTCTAATCGGTTCAGTAGTTTTAGCGTGATGGAAAAACAGACAGTCAAACAGACAGACAGACAGAGTTACTTTCGCATTTATAATATTAGTATGGGAGTATGGATTAATTATTATTACTAAATTACATTTATACACAATCTTTGGCAAAACCTCAAGCATACAGAAAGTATAATCGACCATTTATCAGCAAACAAATCGCATTAAGGAATATATAGATGTTGCACTTCCCTTATCTCTTCCTTTCCCTTATTCCTTATTCTAAAGTCTTTTCCTTTCTTAACTGTGCCCACACAGTCGTGAAATTTGCTTCAAAATCTCGAAATTTGTATTATAACATAAAGGGCAAACGAGCAGGCGAGCCATCTGATAGAAATTGGTCAGTGGTCAAGGCATCAACAATCGTGGAGCTTAACAGCTCTGAAATGTCCACAAAATAGTAAAAAAAAACAAATATTTTATCATTTTTATTTTACATTATAAAGAAAGTGTTTACCTAAATGTAAACTCAATTAAATTTTTTTACCAAAACGTCAAACTTTCGTCGAAAAAGTTTTTTTTATTCATTTCGTTGAAATAAAATCGAATTTGCAGTTCAGTCAATTGAAATAATCCCTTTCATTCCTTTTTGAAACACCTTTTCATTCTTTATTCTATGAATTCATATATTTTTATACTGTACTATTTGTATTTTATAATATTAAAAAATATATTAATCATGTTACCTGTAGGCTGTAACGAACGTTTTATTTTAGTTTTATTTTTATTGGAAAGGTCATCTACTGAGTTTGAGGTCTATATTAATATAATCACAATGACATCTAGATATATATAAAAATTAATTCCTGTTCGTTAGTCTCCCTAAAACTCAAGAACAGCTTAACGGTTAATCTTATCTCGGTCTCGAAATGTTCGTATAGGTCTAGGGAAGGTTTAAAAGGTGAGAAATAATCGAATTATTGCCGGTAAAACCATAAAAACAGCACTTTTCTATTTCCCATATAAACGTTTAAGAAACAATTATAGATCTAATTAGTTGAAATTCAATAGATAATAAAAATTTGCTATGGGAATTCTTCATTTAATCTTGATTTCATGTAAAAATTTTAAATATTGGCTGTCAATTAAGTACGCGTGCACATTTACCCATTATAATACCCGTGCAAAGCCGGGGCTGGTTGCTAGTCTCTTATAAATTGAAAATAAACGAAAATATGTTTAGCTTACGTCGTGGTATTTGATCCTATTATTGTAATTCCATTTCATTAAAGTCAAAACGCTTCAAAGATCATTTAATATAGTAAAAACAAAATTTATGGTTCTCTTGATACGGTGTAGCGAAGTGAATTTCCATTTTAAAATATTCACAGTCGATTAACTTATATTGTATCATATTAAGCGGAAATTTCACTTAAAACGCCCTGACAAGCTTAAAACGTTAACAAAGATTGCTGGAATAGTATACTATAGCAATAATAATAATAATAAATATTTTCAGGACATTTATACACAGCGCCATCTACTTCCAAGCTAAGCAGAAGCTTGTGTTATGGCAACTAGATAACGGAATAAATTACATATACATACTTTTCTTTTGTAAATACGTACATACAATATATAGCAACACCCAGACCCCAGAAAAATATAAATATAACTACAAATATATTTTTCCAGTGTGGGGATCGAACTCACAACTGCGCGAAGCAGAAAGCAGTTGTGCTACCACTGCGCCAAGCGGTCGTCCATATTTTCAAAGAAATGCTTATTAATCGGCCTATTTGTGTGCAAGTTCTATATTTTGGAGAACATAGTATTACGTATAGGTGATTCATCAACGTCAGGAAGTTAGCACCATATTATAGTGGGCGGAATTTCCGAAATAGATTATTTATAGAACTATATAATAAAATTAATGTTACGATGGTTTAGTAAGGCTTTCAGATGTGTACAAACTTAAGCCTTTATTGGAAATTTGTATCCTACTAATAATATAAATGTGAAAGTATATGAGAATGTATGTATGGATGTATGTTTGTTATTTTATTTCAAAAACGGTTGGACCGATTTAGTTGAAGTTTGGTATATAGATAGGTGATATTTACCGGTAGTACCCCGGGAATGGGGCTAATATTAAGTATTTGTGCTGCTTATATAATACTGCTTAGCTCGATAGAGCTAGCTCTGCTGCTGCTAAAGTTCGATGGAGAGATTGGTGGTTCAGGGCCAGGTAGAAGGCAAGAGAACACGCGGTCGATCATCAACCCACTGGACTGACACGATCAAAATGGCGACTGAGTTAACATTAGTGCAGCGCACTCGGTATGCCTCCTAACCTAACCTAACCTAACCTAACCTAACCTAACTAGATGGAAACAAATCGTCGGGAAAACGTGCTCAAAGGTCACGACCCAAGTACCTATCCATGTACCACGTCAGTGCAACCACGACCATTCTCGACAAGAGTACCCGACTCAGAGAAGAAGTTATAATACTAGGGTACTTTTTTGCGAGGAAAAATCCTTCCCACTAACAATAAGTAATAGTAAATTAACATTTTTTGTAAAAACACACTCAGTTTCTGGGAAAAAGTAAATTGCTAGTAAAATAAGCTCATTCAAAGTTTACGATTTCTTTTCAAGAAAGTTCAAGTCCAATTTATTTCCGATAACGACGAAATGTTCGAGAAGTAACTTTTTACGCAAAGATTCGTCGAGAAGTTTTGGGTCTTTTGTGGTCAAAATTTTATCTTGTCGATTTATCGTTAAGGTCTTTATTCATAAGACGGTCAATAAATAGTTGTATATTATAAGGGAAAAGATATTTTTATTATATACTTTTTTTATTTTTATTAAATTCGCTTTCTTCTCTACGTATATATAGGTTATTGTATTTATGTATATGTATATATAATGTATATCTATATATATGTAGGTGTATTTATTTAATATATGTATATATACTATTTTATTATGTGTATTCATTTATAATTGTTGTTATTCATTCTTTTTTAATTAAATCTACACTTTTCACCTACCCTTCCATTCTCTTGTATTACTAATGTTCTATTTCTGGGTTGCCTGGAAGAAATCACTTCAAGTGACAAGGCCGCCTCTTACATGTAAATTTCTTTTATCTGTCTAATTGTTAATATTCCTTTGTTGTAATAAAGGGTAAAATAAATAAATATATAGTTCTATAAATGCTTAAATCTTTAAAATTACGCAGTCAATTATCATGCGGTTTTTTTATCGGATAGAATGATTCAAAAGAAATAATATTTAAAATGTGTTTATACATGTATAACCGCTGGACGCGGCTAGTATACAATAAATGATTTTAAAGTTTAGTTATTTATAACTCTTTTATTTTAAAACGGTGCCGCCTATTTCGGTGCTATTCAAATTCAATAGTCCAGTCATTTTAGAGATTTTAAACCCCTGTAATCTACGGAAAAAGGCCTTTTATCCATGTTTGTAGTATAGGATAATTTGACAGTTCGCCATACGAATCTGTCAAAATAAATACTTATATAGGTATTTATCGAACTCAAGTGTTCGTCTAAACTTACCCAATATTGCGAACGTTAACCAAACTCCCAGTTTCATATTGAATTATAACAATATCCCTTTCAGTATGGCACTTTCTTCGTCAAGTAGTGGCAATAAATCACTGATGTTATTGCGTGGAATTCGGTAAGGACCGGAGGCCTTTTCCATCAAAGTCTAAGTAATATATCATTATTTTTTTATAATATAAAGAGGGGAGACGGGCACTCCTGATGGTAAGAGTAACGCCAGCCCATAGGCCATAGGCAATGCAGTGCTACCCAGAACTTTGCTATAAAGCCCAACTCCGGTGCACTACACCGACGCTCCCCACTTTGAGTCATCAGATGTTAAGACTCATTAGCCCAGTCATATTCAACTAGGCTATATATAGCAAACGATTAACAGTGGTATTTCGGTCGCTAGAAGTCCGACATAACCCATGGTCCTTCTCCGAGATCCATGGATATCCTATGAGGATTTCCCCTCTATAAAAAAAGAGGCCACATATAGCAACACTTTAGAATCGTCTTGGTATTACTAAACAATTATTTATTCGTTCGGAAGGCAGTGCCGGCTGTCATTCATCGTTTAATTTATTTCCCAATCACATATCCCTTCCTTTACCCCTTCTTATAGGCCAGTAACGCATTCGAACTGAACCGAATGAGGTAACGAATGGGCAATCCCGCCCAGTTTCTCGCCATACAAATAACTACGCTATAAATGCTTAAAGTTTTTCATTTCCCAGTTAGTTCTTTGTCCTAATAATAATAAGACTTCTTTTACGAAACAGTCTTATTTCCATCCTAAATAATCAACTTTTTTTATTATTGTCAAATTTGACATATATGTCAAATTTGACAA
>JADANM010006710.1:8387484-8398529 GCA_026213755.1 Eurema hecabe
CTCGTTCCCGTGGGAATTTCACAACATCCTGTTGCAACTAACCTTTACAAGCCAACCAAGTTTACCAAGGTACCTGCATGCCAAATTTCAAACGTCTAACTTAAGCGGTTTAGATTTTTAATACAAAAGTTTCTTCCCGTTAATTCCTGTTCTTACGTCATAACATCTACCTGCACTGCAAATGTCAGCCCGATCCGTCCAGTGGTTTGGGCTGTACGTTGATAGATCACTGAGTCAGTCAGTCACCTTTGAATTATATAGATATAGATAGATAGATATATATAGATTAGAAGAAATTTCATGATACCTTTTTTCAGAATTGTGCAGAAGCCCACGGCCTGGGCGGTTTCGGGGCGACATTCGCAAGAACTCTACCTCCCGCTCACAAAGTCAGTAAATCTGTAGTGGCATTGCTGAAGGCATACGGCTGGAATAAGTTCGCTATTGTTGCTGGTGATGAGGTCACTGCTGCTGAACAACAGATGGAAGGAATTAAGGTAGTAATTAATAGTCTGAGGAGTTAATTGTTATTATCTGTAACCCTTGACAACAATCTATACATATAATAAAAACGTAACGTAGTCGCTGTCTGTACATGGAAGGTATATGAGAAAAAATATTAAAGGAGACCTTTATTAACGCAATAGAACCCAAAACAATGATTTTTGGAATTTTTGTCTGTTTGTCTGTTTGTTTGTGCACGCTAATCTCAGAAACGGCTTATCCTATCTAGATGGGGTTTTCAATGATATATTGTGGTAAGCTTCATTAAACATTTAGTGTTTAATTCATGTCAATCGGTTGATAAATAAAAAAGTTATGGCAATTTAAAGAATCACGTTGAACTGGCACTTTAAAACATGCTGCCCCAAGTCACTTTTCTATGCGGGCGAAGTCGCGGGCACAGCTAGTTATGGTATAAAATCGAAAACCTGTATCGCGCATGAGTAAATTACGTTGTATGTGTAATTAAGTTGCTTATTAATTTACTCCAAATTAATCTTGTTAGTGTTTTGGGTGTGATACGTGTTAGCTTGTAAGATGAAATAAATAAATAAATAAATACACAATGAGTGTAAGGAGCGTCTCGGACTTCGGTTTCGGGACAGGCTGAGACGCTTCCTTTCGTTTTCTGTTTGTAATGTTTTTTAAAAATGTTTGTTTGTTTTTTTATAAGTTTTATTAGATCTGTCGAGTGGTGTCTCTCTACTGGTCTCTCTACGGTGGTTGATGAACGGCGATGACCACTTTCAATCAGTTTTTTATGTAACACTAGCTGTGTAGCTTTACCCGCGTAGTTCCCGTTCCCGGGGCAATACCAGGATATAAAAAATCCTATGTGTTAATCTAGGGTATCACCTATCTACATACCAAATTTCAAATAAATCGGCCAAGCCGTTTTTGCGTCAAAGAATTACGAACCTACATCCATAGATACATTCTCGCATACTCTTACATTTATATTATTTGTATGATTCAAAAACATTAAAAACATTATTACGCATTTAAACGAAACATCTTAACAGTAAAAAAATAATAAAATAAAAAACAATTTATTGACAAAAACATACAGAAAAGGACTGCATAAGAAAAATAACATAATTCAGCCAATTGACTGCCTTATAGCTTGAAAGCTATCCATACATATATTTTAAGAAATTTTCACATTTATTATATTAGTAGAATTTTATGTAACAAGGGCTCACCAGCCCGTCCGCCCCAAATGTGAAATATATAAAAAAATACAATACTTTGTTCGCGATAATTTTCCTAAATATGCGCCAGACATTTTATTTGATCATACATATTAATTGGGTAACTTATACCGTTGACGTGGCGAGTTGTTAAAAAAAATCCCTTTGTGTTTTCCCAAAATTGTTAACTAATTCTTCGCTCCTATTCGTCGTAGGGTGATTTTGAATGACCATCCTCGATTTCGACTATACAAAACATAATTTTATTTTTCAATTCGAACAACTTGTTTCCGAGATTAGTGTGTTCTAACTCTAACAAATGTATTATCTCTTTAAGTTTAAATACCTATTAGAGAAATAAGATTAAAGTGGGTCAAAGTTTATATAAAAGTCCACGCGGACGGAGTCGTGGGCAACAGCTAGTGTGTCATAATAAAAATTGTGAATTAAACAGAGCAAGAACAAGGAGGATAGATAATAATATAATATTTTCAGAAAATTTATACACAGCGCCATTTAGTTCCAAGCTAAGCAGAAGCTTGTGTTATGCTAGATAACGGAATAAATTACATATGTACATACTTTTCTTTTGTAAATACATACATACAATACATAGTAACACCCAGACCCCAGAAAAATACAAATATAAATGCGGACATGGTAAATGACATAATACTATTGGAGGAACAAAATATATTGTCATTGGTTTTCTATACAGCCCCAATCCGGTAATAAAGGTTGGCAATTTAAGGCTTACTTGGAGCTGTAAACATTGTATAACGGTCGGCGATAAAAACTTAACTTCCTTTTTAGCTCAGCATTGTACAGACGACTGCAAAAATTAACAATATTAGAAAGTATCTTAACAGGTTCAAGTATTTTAGACATTACGAATCATATGATTTTGTCCTCTTGTTACAAGACTTATTGAGTATTAAAATTAAATGTGTTCATTAACTTTTGTAAATTACTGTACTTAGTTTGGCTATATCTATATCTATATCTATATCTATATCTATATCTATATCTATATCTATATCTATATCTATATCTATATCTATATCTATATCTATATCTATATCTAGATAACGTTTAATATATAATCAATTGTAATGTGTAAACGTATAATTTAGTACGTAAAATTTATTATGATCAGACCAAATACTTTTTTCTTCTTAAAATACTTTTTGCATAATAAAAAGAAAATCACATACAAATTATTATGTACCTTATTTTAAAATATTGCAATATCCTATCCTACTAATATTACGAATTTGAAAGCTTGTGAGAATGTATGTATGTTTGTGTGTTTGTTATTCTTTCACGCAATAACGGCTGAATCGGTTTAGTTGAAATTTGGTTCGTAGGTAGGTGACATACTGGATTAACACATAGGATACTATATATCCCGGTATTGCCCCGGGAACGGGAACTACGCGGGTAAAACCGCGAGGCACAGCTAGGAGTTTTATAAATAAACAATGTCGAAGTTTAGAAATAAATAACTGAATGCGCTTAAAAAGTATTGAAAGCGGAAAACTTCAGACCTCAACACAGACTAGACTTCCTTCATAACTAAGTCCATATTTTTAATAAAACTCGAGGAAGTATGACACGAGTTTACTAGGTAATTTTCTGTCATACTTTTATATGTTTTAAATAGGTAATGTCAATAGAATATCTTTAAAAAGTCGAAAACAGATTTTTCCTTAAGCGTATATGTCTCCGGCAGATAACAAAAACAGCAAATTTATAAATTTCCTAGGACATTTATAAACTTTCGTAGGGTTCTAAACGAGAGATAAATTGTATTATTGCCGATGGTTTGATGTCGAGACGTAGTAAATATTCTATATATTCTATACTAGCTGTTGCCCGCGACTCCGTCCGCGTGGACTTTCATATAAACTTTAACTTCCCCTTTCTCCCCCTTATAACCGTTTTTTAGTTAAAAAGTAGCCTATGTTTTATCTCAGGCTCTAGACCATCTGTGTACCAAATTTCATTACAATCGGTTCAGTAGTTTTGGCGTGAAAGCGTAACAGACAGACAGACAGACAGACAGAGTTACTTTTGCATTTATAATATTAGTATGGATGTTCTGTTGTCAAGCGAACGTGTCAACGCAAAATTTAAATTTAATTGGATTCTCCTTCTACCTTATGTGTCGTGTTCACTTGTTCCGGTCTTAATTCATCTCTTCCATAATTTTATGATTACTGGTTAGTATATTTATGTAACATTTCATTTTTATATTATTAAGTATGTATTGTGTGTAGTTTATCATAAAAAGTTTATTATATCTAAAAATATATATTTATCTTATCCATTTCCGTACCTCTCAGGTTGCCTGGCAGAGATTGCTATTTAGCAATAAGGCCGCCTCTTGTACATTATATTGTGTAACTTTTTACATGTACTTTTTTAATTTTGGATGTGATGTACAATAAAGTATTATAAATAAAATAAATAAATAAATATGCTAAGTCTGAAATAAATATGATAAGCACGATTAATAACTCGACGCACTAGTAGCGATCGCTAGAAACTACCTTTCTAGCCACGTATGGAATAGCTTTTTAGATTACCTAAAATGGCGGCGAGTAAGGCTCCGAATTTATACTCTCACATCAACCAGGCTATAGACTTATTTAAGGATACATTTACGGCTTTCATATACCATTATATGGTTTTAAGGCCTTATAGCAAGGTTTATAACAGATTTAATAACTATCACGGGAACTACGCTATCTTTTTTGATGATGGTTTTGATAGTGGTATAATATTGTTAGTTTGTAGCGGCATAACAAACTGTATCTAAGTTCTACCTATTAACAGAAAATCGTTGTCAAATAATGGCTTTGCGTTTTGTTCATCCATTCTTTTTCTCATTTGCATGATTCTTTTTCCATCCTTCATATCCTTTTGTCAAAATCATCATTTTCTTTACTTCTTTATAAAGCCGGTAATGCATTCCTTTAGTAGTTAGCTATGAGACTGTCTATGTGTGAAAATGGTTGCTTCTATGAGTATAGACGACTGCTTGGCGCAGGGTCTGCGCGAAGGGTCGTGGGTTCGATCCCCACACCGGAAAAATATATTTGTAATTTACATTTGTATATTTCTGGGGTCTGGGTGTTGCTATGTATTGTATGTATGTATGTACAAAAGAAAAGTATGCATATGTAATTTATTACGTTATCTAGTTTCCATAACACAAGCTTCTGCTTAGCTTGGAACTAGATGGCGCTGTGTATAAATGTCCGGAAAATATTTATTTATTTATTATTTATAGGAGAATTTCTACTCTAAAAAAATAATTAATTATTGATCCGCATTTCACATTTTTGTAATACGTATGATCTAAAAAAAATCTAAACAACTGATTTCTGAATTTGATTTTTATACGAAGTTTCAAACCATGTTCAGACTCAGTAGCCTTAAGCCTTTACATGTATACGCGTCACGTTACTTCGAGCATAACGTACTGTGAATACATTTCCAAGACCCTTATGTTATCCTGGTACTTTGGTTTCAAAAGCTTACCCGACTACAATGGAGGTAAAAAGGTTATTTATTTTATTTGTTTTCTTACCATAACTACTAAACTTCTGATTCGTTGTTAATGAAGTATCAGGCATACTTCATTAGTATCGATATAAATAAAAAAATAAACTTAAAAAATTTAAAAACATTTTCTACACGTTTCTTATTAAAATAATTATTTTTTAATGCATAACAAATTGTTGTTATAGTTATTTCATTTATAGTAATAAACAATATTTCACGTGGTTTTATTATTTAGAAATAAATTATAATTACCACCGCAGCTTGTATGTACCAAAAAAAAAAACAAATTTTCTTAAATTATTTATTTAAAACTACAAGAGTTGTCTAGCACTATGCTAGGATCTCTCTACATTTTCTTTCTATATTTTCTTTCGCCCCCGTAGAAAAGTGACTTTGGGCAGCATTTTTGAAAATGCCGAACCCGCGCCAGTAAAAGTTCAGCAAGTTCAGCGAGATTCTTTAAATTGCCATAACTTTTTTATTTATCAACCGATTGACATGAATTAAACACTAAATGTTAATTCTAGACAGGATAAACCGTTTCTGAGATTAGCGTGCACAAACAAACAGACAAACAGACAAAAATTCTACAATTCATTGTTTTGGGTTCTATGTCATTAATAATGGTCTCATATAATAATTTTTTTCATATATCTTCCATGTACAGACAGCGACTCGTTACGTTTTTATTATATGTATTGATGATTCTATGTTCCCAAGGGGGACAAGTGCTGCATCCGCGCACTTTCTCCCGTAGGATCGTCACATAACTAATATGACCAAAAAATAGATATTGAATAATAAAAAAAAATAAAAATATAAAAGTAAATAAATAAAAAAATAAATAATTAAATATTGTTATTTCCCACTTATCAAATTATTTATCGTTGATTGCTTTTATTTTAAATTAGAATATTATTAGGTAGATTACTATAGAGAATATTATTAGTAGAAAGACTTGTCAGATTAGTTAATAATGATTAATTATTTTGTGATAAGTCATTGCTTACCGTTATAGTACCCATTAAGTATTCAAACGTGAAGACACTTAGAAATAAGACAAAGAGACAAAGTCTTCCATTGAATTTGTATTTACGTAAATAAAATGATTAAGTATTAATTACAAAACTTTTGGTATAAATTAAGATTAAGTCAAAGAGATCATATAAAGATATCAGAGTCAAAACTGTTTTCGGATATTATAATTTGTAAAATATCTATTTATATTATTTGATTTTCTTAAATAGTTTGGTTAAATGATATTATATGATAGATACGGATTTCAAAAGCCAATAGAGTCAAATACACATTATACTTTGTATAATTGACTTTTAACGAAGTTTCATTTCATATTGAGTCGACTATAGTAACTTCATTTTTTCACAACCAACCAGTATCAACTTCACATTGCAAAAAAAAAAAAATTACGTGTCAAAAACATAACCAACTTTGACTTTTGACGCTTTCGTTCTTTAGATTTTAAAAATCGAACTTCAAACACTTTGTTAAGCTTTTGTGTGACGTTATTTTTGGCGCGCTATAAAATAAGGTTAGCCATGGATGGCCTGTCACGAAACATAACTGAATTAACTGCGAAAACCACATAAAAATACATTCAGTATTTTCGGGTATTGTTGTGACAATTAGTGCCTATTATTTTTTGTTTACTTATGACTTTAATTTTTATTCAGTATTTTAATACATTTTTGAAAGAGTATAATTGTTTTATAATCTCTTCAATAATAAAAAAAAAATGATAGTACTTTTTATGTCCTAGTAAAATAATGAAACGTAAGTGTTTATCCAAGACTTATACTTAAACTAAGACATATTTCACTTTGATTTAGAATCCTACTTCGACTTTGACTTTGACATCGATTTAAATTTGTTTAAAATGTGTGATTTAAATGTGTTTTTTGTTTCAGGAGCTAGCAAAGAGCAATGACCTAACAATTACAGCTGAACACAGATTCAGTGACTACCTGCCGCGCCACATCTCACAGCTGGAGAGAATCGTCGAAGAGACCTATCAGAAAACGAGAGGTGAACCAATTATTTAGCACTACCTGAGCCCCGTGGTTTTACCCGCGTAGTTCCCGTTCCCATGGCAGTGCCGGGATATAGAGTATCCTATGTGTTAATCCAGGGTATCACCTATCATCATACCAAATTTCAACTAAATCGGTCCAGATGTTTTTGCGTGAAAGAATAACAAACATACATTCTCAGAAACTTTAATATTTACAATATTAGTAGGATACTAAAGAAATCAAAACCCCACCGTGTTATCAGATCGGGAAGGGGTCAAGAGCACCCCAGAACGATTAATTCGATCGTGAGAAATACTAAGCGAAACAGATTACGAGTCGACGTTCCAATAATTATTATCTATTATATATTTATCTATAATTATTTCAATAAAATTAGAATTACTTTGAATAGCTAATTTATTCATTTGTTTTATTTACTCATTATTAGTATCTTTGACCCCCCTCCCCCATTTAAACCCTTTTTTCCAGTTACAAAGCCTATGTTCTTTCTCAGGCTCTAGACCAAATTGCGTTCTAGTCGGTGCAGTAGTTTTAGCGTGATGGAAAGACAGACAGACAGAGTTACCGCATTTATAATATAAGTATGGATTGCTAGCAACATTGTGTCTTCTCTTTTCCTGTCGGTATTTATATATTTTTACATATTGATTTTTTATTCAATTGTAAAGTGTCTTGTGATTTGTTTTTTGAATGTATGTGCTGCAGCACATCAATCAATGTTTATTTCTTTCGTCTTCGAACCCAAAAGTGTTAAAGTTTTTCAAATGTCTTTCCCTTCGCAGTATACGTGTTCTTGGGAGAGAATGTGGCTCTTGTGGACTTCGTCAAGGTGCTGCTACAACGTGGTCTATTGGTTAATGGGGAGTATGCTGTGGTAGCAGTAGACGACGAAATATATGACCCTCGCACTAGAGACATCACTCAAGCAGGTTCTTATCCTCATCTCTGTTTTTGTATGATGCTTCCAATGGACGTCCAGCTTGAGTAGTCTTAAGCCAAAGAGACGTAGGTATCTGTACCAGGTCATCTGTTCATGTGGTAGACATGAGACTTACGAACATAGACTTAAGGACGAGTTAATAACCTTTTTGCTAATTACTGTCCAATCTTGGCCATTTGTTTTATTATAGTAATAGCAATAGCAATACCCCTCGTTATAACCAAAAGTATGGAAACTTTGGAACGGGATAAATTAAAAAAAAATCAGTCAAATATATCTAAATAGACGGAGTATCAAACACTTTTAATTCGATACATCCATGTCCACAAAAAAAGTATATACAATAAGCGACTAAAATTTGGCAGCAATTTCTTCTAAGCAACTTTTAAAATACTCAACACAAAGAAAACATCAGATAATCAGATATTCATAATAAGAATAATAAACCTTTATTAAGCCGTAACTCAACAAAACAATTACAATAGTTTAAAAAAAAGTTCATAATTAAATAAATTTTGTGTTATGGCCCCTTTCAGGTATAAGCCTCCTCCAGTTCCTTCCATTGCTTTCTATTTCCAGCCAATGAAATCCAGCTTTCTCCTACCATTTCTGTTATATCGTCAGAAATTCATACTTAACACAATTTATTTCACTCAGGAAAATCTTCTTGACAAAATCTTAAATAACTCACCCCCAGATTAACTCATAATGCGAAAATACTGTTTTAAAACAATTTCCGGAACAAATTTAATCTGTGCAAACATAATAAACGTGTCTAAAAATATAAAATGCATTTAGCGAGGGAAATTTCAATGTTCGTTGACAGATGAAAAGCTTAATTTGATAAGTGATTAGGATGATTTATAAAATGATGATATTTGGAACCATTTTGTGTACAACAAATACTAAGTACATGTATTTTCAGTTTTTACATTTTATTGTGTTTTCAAAAAAGTTTTCTAATATTATATCATTATAAATAAACGTGTTTTGTTTTGTTTTCAGTGCCATACTGAACATTTCCCTAAATAAAAAAAGAAAAATAATTACCTCAGACGTTTATGATTTCGTTAGTATTTTTGTAACAGTTGCTCGAAAAAAAACCTTTTAAAATTATTTTTGTTTTATATTTGTTAATGCATGGAGTGGGTTTGTTTCTTTTAATTATGGTATTTAGACCTTTCAACTAATTTTAGCTCATGATATGGGCTTATTTGAACTGTACATATATACATATATAATCTATTTATCCTACATAACATGACACGTGAATGTTGTCGACAGTTTGATGTTTGAACATGCTCGTCACGATGTAGGCTGAATTTGCTTCAAATCTAGCCTGGGATTGGCACTAAATTGACCTAATTTTAGCTACAAGTTTCCTTTATGTAAATTCATACAAACGTAATAATTATTATACTAGATATTATTATTCATGTAAAGTACCTTTAAATACGTAATAAAGATTACACTAGATGTCATATGAAGGTATATTTTTATTTTATTTGGGATCCGGAAACTGCTGGGCTAGATTTAAAAAATGTCACTTTTGTGAAGCTAGGGAGACATAAGTTTTTATTGTAAATCTATTTGCATATTATAATATGAAGTTTAGAGATATGTACAGTGTATTGAGTAACTAACTGTTATGGGCTGGCGGTTCTCTTAACATCAGGAGTACGTCCAGCTCGTCTCCCTACTTCATCGCATAAAAAAAAAGACTAATGTCCGATCCGTGTATCTTTTAATATATACCGGCAATAGGTCCTTATTTAACTTTTGTTATGAATAAATAATAAAGTTGATTAAACAAACATGAATCTAAGTACCTTATATTGCAACATTGACGCGCTTTACCTGAGTGTTTGAGGTGCAAGTGTAATAATTCTGCAATTAATATCTGTTTACGTATCTTATAATAATGCATATTATGTCTTCACTAAATGAGTATAGTTGTAATAATTTTAATGCTTCTATAATTGACAAATTCTTGCTAAATATTGTGTCTGTGGCAAATGTCATGATTTAAATGTTTTGTCTCGCTCACTCACTTGTCACCGCGGTTTTTGAAGAAAAAGCGGGAGCGTCACTCTTAAAACAGAAAATGATTGTATTCTAAATGAAAAATGTTTTAAATAAATATAATAATTAAAGTTTGGTTATTGTACAAGAGCGAGAGAGAAAAAAGTTATGAATCAGCTTAAATTTGATAGCGAACATTGTTGTGTTGCCAGCATTTGAGGTTAATAAATCCTTAATATTATAATTTTGGGTCAATTTTGCTCTAAACATACAAATTTGAAACTTTATATAATATTATTAAAATAAAAACATACATAAATAATCGATAACAGAAATTTAGAGGAATAATAAATTCTTGTTTCAGAATATCTATTTCAGAACAGCAGCAGTGACGTGTTAGCGTTTCGAGCCATTCTAAAGCTAACACCATCCTTCCCGACCAATCCCCATTACCAGTGAGTACTTCGCTTTATTTATTTTATTTGAGAGAAGAAAAACGAACTGGTTTGAAATTATAAGCACTGGTCTAATTGTTTTTGTGAACATGAATTTTATTGATAATTAATATTTCATAGACGTTAAATAATATTACGATTACTATTATAATCGTTTTCAAAGTCTGAAGTACATAATTATCATTAAATAAATTAATTAATAATCATTTATGACTAAAATTAATTTACACACATATTATCACAACCAAGAAAATTAAACACTTAATAAAAAACCTAATAAAATTACCGGGCTTTCAGGCGTTTTCAGTAGTCG
>JADANM010006710.1:8409274-8430704 GCA_026213755.1 Eurema hecabe
AGGCCTTCGACCGGGTCTGGCACAGGGCTCTTCTCGCGAAGCTTCCATCTTACGGCCTGACTGAGAAGTTGTGCAACTGGATCGCCAGCTTTCTGTCTGAGCGGCATATTAAAGTTGTAGTCGACGGTTGTTGCTCAGACATGAAACCAATTAATGCGGGCGTCCCCCAAGGGTCTGTGTTGTCGCCTACATTATTCATTTTGCATATCAATGATATGCTGCTGAAGATCAGCAGCATTCATTGTTATGCGGATGACAGTACGGGGGATGGTTTCTACACAGGCCCAGCAAACATTTCTCAGTCTCAAGTGGAGGATAGCAGAATGAAACTTGTGTCTGAAGTCGAGAATTCTCTGCAGCAGGTCTCGGAATGGGGTTATCTTAACTTAGTCGAGTTTAACCCCACTAAAACACAAGTTTGCGCGTTCACCGCTAAGAAATCCCCATTCGTCATAGCGCCACAGTTCCAGGGTACAGCACTCACCGTTAATAAAAGTGTTGGGATTCTGGGAGTTGACATATCGAGTGATGTGCAATATCGGTGTCATTTGGAAGCCAAGGCCAAATTGGCCTCAAAAAAGCTGGGCGTCCTTAACAGAGCGAAGCAGTACTTCACTGCGAGGCATCTGCTTATGCTTTACAAAGCTCAAGTCAGGCCTCATATGGAGTACTGCTCCCATCTCTGGGCAGGGGCGCCACTTTACCAGCTAAATCCATTTGACGCCGTACAAAGACGCGCAATTCGAATTGTCAACGACCCACGAATCACCGACAGATTAGAACACCTAAGTCTCCGGAGGGACATAGGTTCCCTCTGCGTGTTCTACCGACTTTATAACGGTGAGTGCTCCGAGGAATTGTTCGACCTGATGCCCACGTCACCCTTCCACCATCGCACCACCCGCCGAAGATTGAAGCTTCATCCACATTGGCTAGATCAGTGGCGATCCACTACGGTTCGTTTTTCCCGGTCGTTTCTGCCGCGCACCTGCAAACTGTGGAATGAGCTTCCTTCTGAAGTATTTTCGGAGCGCTTTGACATGGGTTTCTTCAAGAAAGGTGTAAAAAAATTTCTCCTTCGGGGCCGACGTTGCACTGGCGACTCATCTGATGTTGCCCGTGTCCATAGGCGACGGTGACCGCTTACCATCAGGTGGCCCGTCAGCTTTTACGTTGACCTGACAAATTAAAAAAAAAAAAAAAAAAAAAAAAGTTTCAACCCCTCGCGGAACCTTTTGGGGGTTGATTTAAAAAAAAAGCCTGTGTCCTTCTCCAGGTTTTAGACTACTTTTTTTCTAATCGGTTCTGTAGTTTTAGCGTAATTGAAAGACAGAGTTACTTTCGCATTTATAATATCAGTATGGATTACAATTAGCAATAGAACATACTACAAATAAGCCTTTTTGATAGCAACATCGCAAAGCCTCTCGAAACTTCGAAGAGCTGAATAATAAGGAGCTCGAAGCGAGGCTTCGAAAGTGCACTAACAGCTTCGCAGCAATAAGACGGCTTAAAATTATACAATAGCATTTTCACATTTAATAAATAAAAATAAAATAAAATATCCCTCATTGTCTTCAAAACTACTAACTACCAATAATAGAGATATACAAAATTAAAATAAGACACGAGTCAACTTACAATTATGGTTAGTGGAAAGTTGGTGAAGACAAAGGGTGATTGGCGCTGGTTTTCAGCCACCCCCGGTAATTTTATTATTATCCTTATAGCAGGTATAATACACGCATCGAGTTTTGGGAATGAAGTTCCCTATCGCGAAAGGGGGCCAGTTTTATTTTACGTAACCTACACTTTATATTTCTAGATTGATCCAGTAATAATTACAACACTGATTAAACCTAGATATTTTCAAATTCAAACCACAATTTACAGCAATGTAACGATGCATTTAGCAATAATGAAACTATAAATAATGAGTGGTCTCGGCGGCCATGTTGGAAACTAGCCAACTAAGCTAGGAATATTACGGCGGAAACGCGGCTACTGCTAAATGTCTCATTTCCTTTTGGAAATAAAAATACTCTTTAACACTATGCTACAATCATTTTAATTTAAACCCGTAAATAAACGATGTATTTTGTTTATAATTATAGACGACAACGATAGGTCGGCACCGCATGACGTCACTGTGCGTGGTTTCCTAGTTTGAAATTCTAAAGTGGGTAAAATATTTTAATTATAATTATGAGTCTTTGAAGGTCGTAAAGACTGTTAAAAAGATAAATAATCTTACAAGTCGGTAGGACTTTTCGCACTGTCTGGATTTATCAAAGGATAATGTAGCTTTAAAATATTAATTGACTTAGACGCCGACGATAGGTCTGTAGTGCGTGCAGCGTGGCGTAACTACGCGACATCTTTACTTTGAAATTTGAAAGTACGTATTCAAAAGACATTGTGGAAGCTTTTTCTTAATCACAGGTTGCTTTTTGATAAGCGACACTGCGGTCTACAATGGAGTAAAAACATTTATCTATATTTACATTTAAACGTTATAACATTAAAATAGAATGGATGCATGAAATACGCAGTCAATGGTCATGAAGCCATTTTTAACATTTCTACCAAAGAGCATAAAATAAAATTAACCCTCGATGCAAATATATTATATAGTGTTCCTTTGCTAATGTGTACAAAAAATCACAATTATTAGTTATTTGTTTTACTTTTAACTATTTTATCGTACCATCTCATATCCATTTTCAAAATTAAAAGAATGTAATTTAATTAAAAATATAGTTTTTATTTATAGAGAAATAACCATTATTGTATTTTATTTGATCTCTTACATACAAAGCGTATAGGGTATCTAGCTTATTCCATTTTGATACGTAAGGTTAGATATTATTCAATCAATTACCCTAATTGTAACTATGCATAATTGAAGTATGAAACGTTCATGTTCAGTAACAAGCTTCAGTTTAAACCTCAACTAGATTAGACATTAATAATTTAGGTGAACCTTAGTCATAATATCATGATCGTAGCGTAAAAGAATAACAAATCCATGTGTTATAAAATTTATTAAATTGTCTTATTAATATTTTATTTTCGGGTAGCCTGGAAGAAATTATTTCAAGTAATAAGGCCGCCTTTTACACGGAAATTGGACTTATTTGTTTATTTTTAAGATTCGTTTGTGTAAAAAGGAGTAAGAAAATTAAATAAAATAACGAATAATTGAAATTCTGTAAATTAGGAATATCACCCTCGAAAATTAATAAAAAAAAATATATAACTTCTATACTCGTGCTTACTCACGTAAGAATAGCCTTAATAGTCCGGTCAATTTAGACACTCTCATATTTTGGTCTAATATGACCGAACTATAAGGAATACATTCATTTATTCCATCGACTTTTTAATTAAATAATAAAATACTGCGAAATTAAACATGCTACTTCGTAATTGATCTATGTGTAGCCCAAACGCCATTCAGTATCGGAAAATTTAAATATATCTTTATTCAACTAGGCTTCATATATTGACACTTTTGGTTAAATATTTATATTGAAACCTTCGATCATGTTGCTTGCGGTCAGACTGGGACGGACGGACTGGACAGAAATTTACTGATAAATTCTGTTAAACCACATGATCACTATCTTAATATAAACAAACAAAATAATGTGCCACGTTGTTTGTCCGCGATTGACTCCTAAACTACTGACCCGATTTTAAATTAAATTTGCACACTGTATGCAGTTTGACCCAACCTAAAAGAGAACTTAACATCCCAACAACCTATAATGATATTTAAATTTCTAACAACATTTCTAACTTAGTTTGATTCTTTAAAAAATAACTATTCTTAGAAATATTAAAACTTTTCCAGTGAAAATATATTCAAAATGGAATAAGATTTTGAGCGATTCGCTCGCAACTTTTGATGCGTAAAAACTTCTGTCATGTAGCTAAAAATACATTTTTGACAAACTAACAAAATAAAACCATTTCTCTTTACGCCTACAACCTGTGACTTGTTTACAGAAATGTTTATTTGACAATAAACTTTTAGGAACGCTTACTGAGACGCACCATTGGACTGGAGAAATTTTATTAAAGAGTAAAAAATGATTGGAATATTTTTGATTTTTACCTTTATTAAGTCAATCAGTTGGCCTATAATTATTTATTTACATAGATACACCGCAAAACTTACAGATAAAAATACATTATATAAATATGTGCAGTTCTTAATTGTGCGTACACTTACGTAAGTACAACTTTACCAAATATAAATTCAAAAATTTAACAAAAAGATTAAAAGTATGAAAACGTATAATATAAAGAAAGTATAGAAAAAGATAGAAAAGTGCATAAATTGTTTTTGGATATGTACTAAACATTTCTTTTATTTATTCTATGAAGTGGTGAAACGAGCTGGACGCCCTCCTGATCGTAAGAGAAACGCCAGCCCATAACCAATGTAGTGCTACCCAGAAATTTGCTCTGGGCAGGGGCACTACATTGACGCTCCCCACTTTGAGTCATTAGATGTTAAGACTCATTAGCCCAGTAATCTCGCTGGCTACAATGCCCTTCAGACCGGAGCATAGTGACATTTTCACATCACTGTTCAGGCGGTTGAACGTCTGGCACTGTGGGGGTGCCCACCCAGTCTTTTAAAGCAGCTTTAAACCTGATGTAATTGTTGTATTTAGAATAGAAAATTAAATTCGTAAAATAATTACAGAGAAATTTGTGACGTTGATTGATGTTTTAAAAACTATGAACAACCGAGTTATTCGGCAAGACTTTGGGTTCATTCATTTACTGAAATCGAATTATAGCTTACACTAGCCTTGAATTAGATTTAATGTCATTTGGTAATTGCGATGTTCTGAAGGGTCGTCCTAACGTAATTATAATTATACGACAAAAATAAATAACCTATTATTTTTAATTAAATTAGTTACTGACGTTTGAGGCCATATCATTTCTTGTCCTTTCACAACAGAACAATAGAGCAGTAAAATACTTTTTTTAATTGTAGTCTATCATCATGTATGCTTAAATCTTTAAGATTACGTAACGGATTTTCATACAATTTTTAATAGATAGAGTGATTCAGGAGAAATCTTTATATGTCTAATATATGCGTGCGAAGCTTGCGCTATTCGCTAGTATGAAATAAATTTCTGAAGACAGTTTCTTGTTTATTATGGTGGGCAGCTAAGCATTATATTTTTTTTTATTCTATGAAGTGGTGAGACGAGCTGGCCGCCCTCCTGATGGTAAGAGAAACGCCAGCCCATAACCAATGTAGTGCTACCCAGAACTTTGCGCCGGGCAGGGGTGCACTACATCGACGCTCCCCACTCATATTCGATATAAGGTAAGTAATCATCAAAAACAAAGCTCACAATAGCGATGTGTGTGATCTTTTTTTTTACCTATAAAGTATTTAATACTTTATTTCTTTTACAATCTAGTCTATTTTATATTAATCTAGACTAATTAGTAAATTACATTTTACCTAAATTACTACATAAACATAAATCTAAGAACGTGTCCAGTAACATTTATACTTAGTTTTTGTTAATTAAGGCGAGGACACTTTGTTCACGTGTTCCTTGTACGCGGCACTTGTCACTGAATTTATTTGTCACTTTAAATCACTACACTAACTCAAACGACTTTGTTCGTTTCAGTCTTCTCACTGTATTAGTGTGTGATCTTTAAAAAGGGAAGATATAGGTATATCCTAGAGGGTCCGAAGAGGAAGATGGGGTAATATTTAATTTTTTTGGAGTTCATTTCCTTTATAGTTTTATTACTATTTCTTATTATTCAAAATATAAATTTAAAATTGTGTTTGTTCTTTTTTCTATAATAATCTATTAAAACGAGAAACGGGGAGGCTGAAAACCAGCGCTACACAGAGTATCCTACTCAGTGTAGCACAAGCTGAGCCCTCCCCCTGAGCTGTTATTTGCCTGTTTATCTATTTTATTGTATTTTCTTCATTCTGTATTTACAACAGTAATAAACGATTATTTTATTTTTTTATTAAGACAAAAATACTTCGTTTAAGTAAAAATAGAAAAGGTGCTACCAACTACGCAAAAACGTCAAGATTTTTATTCAAGACACGCAAACAATTTATATTAAAATATCCTACCTTTAATCAGAACAAAATAAGATTACGTTTCGAGCAAAAATAAATTTGTTTTATAATATAATAAATTCACTTTTGGGAAAACTGATATTTTATGCGTGACACACTCTCGTCGATTGTATGGACAAAATTATTTTGGCACCAAAATTATATTAAAATAATATCATTAAGTCAATACACGTGTAGTTTTAAGCTGGGATGATTAAACTGTTGTGCAGAAAATCAATATGTGTATAAAGAGCCGAGAGCAATTTTTTTCCTTTCTGATATAATTTTTAAATATATACATTACTAGCTGTTGCGACTTCGTCCCCGTTGACTTGTTTTTCCGTTATTTCTTCGCTCGTATTAGTCGCAGCGTGATGTTATGTAGCCTAAAGCCTTCCTCGATAAATTGTCTATTCAATAAAAAAAGAATTTTTCAATTCGAACCAGTAGTTCCTCAGATTGGCGCGTTCAAATAGACAAACAAACTCCATTATATAATACTAGCTGTTGCTCGTGACTTCGTCCCCGTCGGATCTATTTCTATTATTATGTTATAGTGAGTCAATCTTAAAAGATAGACATATACTGTCGCGGACTTTTTAGATCATTTAAAGAGGAATAATTCTTTCATACATATTATTTTTATATCTTGAACCGTTTTCGCAGCGCACGCAAAGAAAGCCCTCAAAGATGAATTATAGTCCCCGTTTTTTCCATATTTTCCACTATATCTTCGCTCCTATTAGTCGCAGCGTGATGTTATGTAGCCTAAAGCCTTTCTCGATAAATTGTCTATTCAATAAAAAAAGAATTTTTCAATTCGAACCAGTATTTCCTGCGATTAGCGCATTCAAACAAACAAACAAACTCTTCAGCTTTATATATTAGATTTAAATGAAAATTACATAATCTGTGTAATGTTAAGGCTATCTAAGGATAATAACTGTAACTTAAGCAAAGCTTGCTGTCATGTCTATTATTGTAAACTTAATATTAATTTTCTCCTCTCGTCACGAGACTTCAGAAAAACTTTTTATTATTGAGATTTTTCATAATATTTAATTTCAGTCATCAACTTAGGCAGTCGACAGCACTGGCGTATATTTAGAACTAAATTATGTTGACAAGATATAATGGTTTCGAAGAACTCAATTAAGGATCATTTATGAATAATATTTGCTTTTTCCTTTCAAAATTTCAAGTTAAATTTGTACAGCATACGTAATTATACGTAAATAATGCGACTCGATTTTGATGTCAATATTTGTTCAATTATGTGACGTCATTCTAAATATAAGATGGCGGGAAAATCAAGTTGGCGAAAAAGACTTTTTTTCAAACTCAACAATGTTTATAAAGAGGACGAAATAAATCTCCACCTCGCTTACTATATACAGTCAAGCAAAATCTTTGTCAAATGGCTTCTTATTAATCTTAATAAAAAAGTTTTAACAGTAATTCTCCTTCTCCTGTCCTTCTCCCGTAAAGTAAAGTATTAACAAAACTATCAAATCAGGTTTAAAGAATTACTACGAATACCACTACAATATTTACAGGAATCGTATAGATTGTTTAGATTAAGATACCATTTCCGTGCGGATGATGCCGCATAGGCACCATATAAATCTTTTGGGATACCTATTTGTTGAAGCCAGGCACAAAAGTTTGTGAAAAACATCACCGCACGGAACCGGTTAATATAATTGTTTATTTATTTATTTTTTATTTAAATAAATAATAAATAAATATTTTCAGGACATTTATACACAGCGCCATCTAGTTCCAAGGTAAGCCGAAGCTTGTGTTATGGCAACTAGATAACGGAATAAATTACGTATACATACTTTTCTTTTGTAAATACATACATACAATACATAGCAACACCCGGACCCCAGAAAAATACAAATGTAAATTACAAATATATTTTTCCGGTGTGGGAATCGAACCCGCGACCCTTCGTGTAGAAAGCAGTTGTGTTACCACTGCGCCAAGGGGTCGTCAGTAAAATATATAGTAACTTATTTTGAAGAAAGAAAATTTGGACCGATTTGAGTCGTACTTATATTTGAGTAGCGTTTCAGTTCAACTAAGTCGGCATGACTTAGCTCTTTAAACTACATTTCGTAGTACTATTTGTATCTTACCTGCGTTAGTCAAATTGGTTTCCCCCCACGGTCCGCTTCTGCCGAGGATCTCATAGAGGATAATGCCGAAGGAGTACACGTCTCCCTTTTGCGTCCCTCGAGGAGGTGGGTGGGGATCCCGGAGGAGTTCCGGCGCCCGCCATAGCATGCGTTTCTCTATACGCAACGCATCTTCTGTATCCATGCAGCCACCTGAAAAATTTGCTATTACTAGCTGTGTCCCGCAGTTCTACCCGCGTAGTTCCCGTTCCCGGGGCAATACCGGGATATAAAGTATCCAATCTTTTATGTTGGATCAAAATGCACACTGTGTGCAAATTTAATTTAAAATCGGTTCAGTAGTTTAGGAGTCAATCGCGGACAAACATCGTGACACGTGGTATACCTATATTAAATTAACATTTTCGTTTTTTCTCTTTCAAAAAATTTAGTAACATTATATTCACATATGCTGTATACATATATGCTTTGAATCAAGTGCTTATAGCATTCGTATAACAAATATATAAATGTATAAATTTTAATAAGCTAACTACAACAGTGTTATCATATTATGTTAAGTGATCTTCACGTCTTTAAAGATCCCATGTTACTATAATGTTATTGTTTTGTTTACCTTCAAGGAAATGATGATATATGATAATTAATATACCTTTGTTCAACTAGTCCATTGAAATAACACAAATTTAAGACCGAATATTGCATTACTTAGAGGACGCAATTTTATTTTTGGGACATGTGGGGGAGGTTAATAGAAGCTTAACTTAAAGTTTGTGGGATCACCACCCTTGCAATTTGGCCACCATTTTGAAAAACACTTTTTTCGCGATATCTCGGAAACTATGCGTCTTACGAAAAAAATTTTCAGACGTAATTTGTAGCAAATAATCTTGCCTACAAATATGTTAATGTAAGTTTTGCCTTGTATAAGGACACCCATTGAACAGAGGGTAACAGTTTTTATGCTTAAATTGAAATAAGACCCGGGACACAGTAAGATGGATCTGTCAGGTGTATAATATCCACCAACCTTCGTCAGTAAAAGTGTCCAATGAGACACGGGCACTTATTCAATCCACTAATTATATTTCTCTCTTAAGATATCAAGTTCAATTTGAGTTGAAAATAAAGTTGCAACAATGCGTAATTAGAGCTTGTGACACATTCATTTACTTGTCGTTGATCGCGTTTTCCGTTTGAAGTTTCCTTTCGCGATTAAATAAAAGTACTAGATGTTGCCCGCGACTCCGTCCGCGTGGACTATCATATAATCTTTGTGCTAAAAAAGCGACACTCGTCGAGTTCACGGCAAGCACACGCACGTGCTCATTCAAGCAGACGAACAGTCCGTTCACACGCTCGTGCTTGTGTTTGTGCCCGTTGAATACCATTTTGACCGCGAGCGTGTAACCCCTCGTCTAATCCAGGTATTATGGATATGAACTGTTTAAAATAGAAATGAGTACTTATTAGATGTTTACATAACTATATGTACATATGAGCACCAGTTTTATCCTAGTAGTTTTCTTCCAATAAAGTCGTTTCGTCAACACATCTAATAAACAATTCCAGAACCTTCTACTTACTCTTCAACGTGTGCAGCCCATAATCAGAGATCTGCAGCACCCATCGCCTATCAACCAGGCAATTGCTGGACGTCAGGTTGCCATGGGAACCGAGCGCTGAGTCGTGTAGGTAGGTCAGTCCTCGGAGCAGGTCGGCGACTAGGCTGGCCACGAACATGTCGTCTAGATGCAGGTCACGGTCAGCCAGGACTGTGGCCAAGGATCCCCGTGAGCAATATGCAGTCACAATGCATGCCATGCCAGATTCTATGCAGACGCCCACGAAGGGAGTCAGGTTCTCATGACGTAGCTCTCGCATCTGTTTAAAAAAAACAAAGTTTGAAACAGTCAAAGACAAAATATTTTTTTTATTAGGCAATACTACTTTCTAATCGTTATGATATAAAAAATATATCTTGAATCAACTACATATAGTAAAACTTTCAAATCTTCATGGTTACAAAAATAAATAGGCAGTTTCAAAGAGAAGAATAGACAAGAAACTGAAAATTTCTCTTTTAAAATAAAAAGAAACAATGTTAATTAATATATAACAACACGACGTTTACAATATTCACACACAACAGGAGACAATAGCAAAGTATGATCATGTAGCGACTGCTACTAATGCGCAAAGGTCTGATTCGCGCTTATGATATTTGTTCGAGACAGTATAATATATATAACTTCTCGACGTCAAACCGATGTGGCCTAACGGCTGGCCATTCAGTGGATCGATTTGTCGAGGATCCTCCCTTTAGTTCAGAGGAAGGTCACATAATCATTAAACCCGGACAAAATTTATTTATTATTCTAGAAAGCTTTAAGACAAATGATCTTAAATGAATTCGGGGTAGCCAGAAATGCCAGATTAGTCACAACTATTAATTTATTATTGGCCAAGCGTCGTGAGTCCGCGACAAAATGTTCAAAGGGTTACGTCTAAAACGGTTCAAGGAAATTGATTCTCTTTGGAGCGTTTAAAAGCTCTGATTTTGATTATTGAATTTCGTTTTCGCCTTATTTGGAGATTCATTTCTGTTCAATAATTAATCGTTTGTTAATTTTCATTATGTACGTTATGTTTTTACTTTGTCAAAATTATATCTAAGTATACTAGCATACTAATTATATAAACGGAAAATAACATATCTTCGCTACCCTTTCACATCAAATCTTCTGAAATTCTCTTCTAATATTTTACTTAACTTTATGAAAATATATCATTTCATATTTGAATAATGCCTTATAAAGATCTTCTCTGAAATGCTGACGAAAGCTGACGAAAACGCGAGTTAAAAGAGTTCAAAAGGGTTATTAATTAAATTAAAGTAACATACATAATGTTATTCAAATTTTAAATTTTAATTTGTGTTTCTTTTGCTATGATTTATTAATTTACATGTTTTTTAATGTGGCCCTCCTGGTGTAATTCATTGACACACAGAAAATCATACTCTGTGTAGCACAAGCTGAGCCTTCTCCGTTTGCTGTTATTTGTTGTCTGTGTATTTACCTAATTGTATTATTTTAATATTGTATTCATAACAGCAATAAAGGATTATTAAATTTTATTTCAATTTTATTTATTTCATAAACTAAAAATAACATTAATATCCTAATAGAAAAATACGTTTTTATACTATGAAGTGGTGACACGAGCTGGACACCCTTTAAAGTTTCGAAACAAAGTAATCTGTAATCAGTGTAGTAACAATTTTATTGTAAAACTGGCAACATTCCGGATTAGTTCATCAAAACTTTGTAATACAAAGGATTATATATTGTTTAATCTATACTAATATATAAAGCTGAAGAGTTTGTTTGTTTGTTTGAACGCGCTAATCTCAGGATCTACTAATTCGAATTGAAAAATTCTTTTTTATTGAATTGACCAAACATCTATCGAGGAAGGCTTTAGGCTACATAACATCACGCTGCGACTAATAGGAGCGAAGATATAATGGAAAATATGGAAAAAACGAGGAAAATTATTCATCTTTGAGGGCTTCCTTTGCGTGCGCTGCGAAAACGGTTCAAGATACAAAAATAATATGTATGAAAGAAATATTATTCCTCTTTAAAAGAGTCCGCGACAGTATATGTCTATCTTCTAAGATTGACTCACTATAACGTAATAATAAAAATAGATCCGACGGGGACGAAGTCGCGAGCAACAGCTAGTATTAAATACCTTTGGACGGTTTGCTATGTATGTTACAACCTAATAAATATTATAAATGACCCATTGGCGCAATGGTTGAACGGCCTTCTGTGTGAACGGTCGCGGGTTCGACCCCCATAAGGCGAGTCCCTCCTTCTTTCCCGAAGGAACGCGTAAAAAAAGGACTAGATGGCGCTGTTTAAATTAATCCTGAAGTATTTATTATTATTTTATACTATCCTTCCAAAACCTTTTGCAGGCTTTATTTCAATAATCCTCTGCCATAGACTTAACACACGTACAATATTTTTTTTATACATAGGATTAGTAGAACGTGTATTGTTCTGTCAAAATATAATGTGAAATTAGTATAACCGAAAGACGTGACATGGGTTCGTTAGATTAGGTTTCATTCTAAGCACTAAGAATTTAATAAGCGTTCGGTTTTATAAATGACAGATGATAAAATTAATTTAATTCTATATTATCATTTTATAACAGAACTGTACTACTCCAAACATTTTTAAATAATTAAATACGGCTAATAAGTAAACTAAAATAAAATAATCAAAATCAAAGTTAATATGAAAGTCCACGCGGACGGAGTCGCGGGCAGCAGCTAGTATAGTATAATGCTTTTATTCCTCGTGTACTCGTATAGCAGTTAATTTTGAAAATTTTTAAGTGCCACCTTTTTGTAGATATTTACCAATTGTTTATTTCATTTATTCTTTACTAGCTGTTGCCCGCGACTCCGTCTTTCGACTTTCATATAAAGCTTGACCCCCTCCCTATAAAGTTTTTATTATTTAGAACAACGAACCAAAAACCATGAAAATTGGTCTAACCGATCTCGAGTTATAAATATTGTAACAAGCTCGTCTTTGTTTTATATGTAAATATAGATTACATGTACAATAAAAACATAGAATATACATTATAAGGAACTGTACACATGTAATTGGCGGCCTTATACCTAATAGTGATTTCTACCAGGCAACCAGGGCTAACCGGTGTAGTCGATATTATATTCAGACATTAGTCAATTCTAGTATTAACAAAGGCGTTAAGTAAAAACTAGTTCTATCTAGGAAAAACGCGTTCTAACTACAAACTAGTTTTAACTGTAACATATATAAATACATTACGAATTATGTATAACGAAAGTTATTTAATTTATGTAAGCATTTTCATTAAAACATTGGCCATTCTCGCCCGTATAAGCTTGAAACGGGAAAATTTCTCTTTCGACGTAGCGAATTACTATCTAGATAATTTAGAAATGTATAAACTGTTGCAATTTGCTTTGAACGGATACATTTTGCAGTAAATTTGTTGGTTACTGAATATTTCATTATGAAGAACAATATGCTACATTTTGACAGTTTGATTTTGTTTCACTTTAGTTTTTTTTATAAATTTTCTTACTTTCTTTCATTGACTTTCGTATAAATTCTTTGGCCCCCCATCGTCCCATTAACAACCCTTTCTACAGTTAAAAAGTAGCCTATCTTTTATCTCAGGCTCTAGACTATCTGTGTACCAAACTTTATTACAATCGGTTCAATAGTTTTAGTGTGAAAGCATAACGGACAGGCAGTTACTTTCGCATTTATAATATTAGTAGGGATTGTGCTGAGAAGATTAACAGAAAAGAGAAAACTATTTAATATAAAGATATAAAAAGATATAACAAGACGGCAAAAGTATTAGTTTTTTAAATAAGTATATAGGTTACATTTCATATATTTTGATTCTCATAGATTCTGAACTTGAAGAAAAAGGCTGACTGAATGACTAATCGTTTTCTGATTGCGTTCGCTAATTAGCCATTAACAAAAATCCACTTTTTCTCAACTATCATTATTCCTACAAAAAGGTATTTTTTATTATGTAGCTAGCGAAAAGCCGTGCCACCGATGAAAAGTGGTCATCACTGCGAATGGATATTCGTGGAGCTTGACAGCTCTGGAGTGGGTAGCCGACCTTTTAAAAAAGATACAACTACGCTCTTCGTTGAAGCAACCCAAGTCTTAATGCAGTGGGGAGTGCCGATTCTCCAAGGTGAGTGAGATAAAATTGAATGGTCAAAGATTCAGTTCATAACAAGGTTTTGGAGTAAGGAAGTTATGTATTTCCTCAGAACCTTTAAGTCCTTAACCATTTAACCTAAAACCTAGCCGCTTGTTCCCAAAAGCTGTATATATATTTAGTCTTGAGCATAACCATAAGCGTGATTCAGAGTTCGGTGCATCAGTAGCGGTCGCTTTTACGCTACAATCCTTTTATATAAAAGGATACAGAAAAAAACAGAAGTCGCGCGACTTCGTCCCCGTCGGATCTATTTCTATTATTATGGTATAGTGAGTCAATCTCAGAAGATAGACATTTACTGTCGCGGACTTTTTTTTAAATCATTTAAAGAGGAATAATTCTTTCATACATATTATTTTTATATCATGGACCATTTTCGCAGCGCACGCAAAGGAAGCCCTCAAATATGAATAATTTTCCCCGTTTTTTCCATATTTTCCATTATATCTTGGCTCCTATTTGTCGCAGCGTGATGTTATACAGCCTAAAGCCTTACTCGATAAATGGTCAATTCAATAAAAAAAAAATTATCAATTCGAACCAGTAGATCCTGAGATTAGCGCGTTCAAACAAACAAACAAATTCTTCAGCTTTATATATTAGTATAGATACTAAATATCAAATTCAATATCTAATTAGTCTAAGAAAGTGCATCAATAGATAATATCCGGGTTATCCTTTGACTGAGTAAATCTAATTCAATTAGTGTTCTTGTTGGCAATCTGAAAAATGTTGGTTGATCTAGCAGGAAATTATCTTTAGCAAGACTGTGAATTCATAGCATTGCTTCGAGCGCCTTTAACTGACCTGATTGCATGGTTCTATGTTCGAAAAGTTTATGCATTTGCAGGGTTCTGTACCTATATATAGTGCGCGTCATTTATGTTTAGCGCTGGACGAGAATAGCTAGGCATGGGTAAAATCGCGCTCGTAATTGACGTATTGGTGCGAGAAAGACTACACGACTGGGACAACCAATCAACGCTCGCGCACCCGACGATCACGCGCCCCGCGACTTCTGCGCAGGTTTCGTTCAGCGCTAAAGATTCGTAACGCGTACTATACCTGTGGTAAATGTTTTGTAATACCATGATGATTCAAAATTGTTACTATAATATGTAGCCTAGTTAAATAAAGATGTGTTTGACTTTGGCATCGTAACTTTATAGGAAATTGTGATTATGCATTAAACCATCAGGACCAGTTATATCGGGAACACGTGGGAAAATCTAAGCCTATCTATATCTATCTTTCAAAGCTTAATCTAAGCCTATCTATACCATAAATATCATATGTATCTTTATACTCTTGTGGGTCTGAAGGTCTTCTAAAAAGAGCATGCATACATTTTTAGTATTAAAATCTTGATTTATTAAATGTTAATTTAAAAGTAAATTTCATATTACTAGCAGTGAAAAATAATGAAGCAATTTTAGACAATGTTCAATGTCTAAGAAATTTTACAAATATTAACTATCACTCAGGAGTATTTCCATTATAATTTAAAACCGATAAAGAACTTCATTGAGCGATTTTAATTTTATAATCATGTTGCTAGCTGTTTTTTAAATGTTAAGAACGAAACAATTAAAAAAATAATTGACAAGGATTACTTCTGCATTCTAAGAAATTCGACTTCTTAGTTCTCTATGATTTCAATTTTATACCTTTATTCAAACATTTCAAATGCACTACAATTTCATTACTCGGAACAGTAGGTACTGGCTTTTGAATTAAATATTTCATTAAACGCTGTACCCGGCGTCAGTTGGCAATGCTTATGCATAATGGATAGAAAAAAAAACACTAGGGCAAGACTATTTGAATCAAGCCTGAAATAATACGGAAAACGTTGATGTAACAGCTCTTTGGTTGCCTGGAAGTCATTAGTTTGGTAGTAACCTAAAAACATAATTTATATGCACTTTTCTAACTTCTATTTATTCTTTCTATGTATGTACGATTTTATTATTTTATATCTCTCTCAGTGTATCTAAAATAAAAAAAATAAAAATAAAATTAGATTTAGTTATAAGGCTGTTTTGTTTCATGGTGGACAATAGGCAAGAATGTTTGCTTGATATTAGTCGAGCTCAGTTTTGCAATCGCTAAGCCAGATATTTCTCGAATGCGTGGCTGGGTCCATTAAAACTAGGTACAGTACCTTGATGAAGACGGGAATTTAGGGTACATTGAATGGCAGTAAGTCATATATGGGTCAGCGTGGATGCTACTTTTCTGATGAGATGCCATTAGCTGGCGCTGGTCTTCTTTAGGAAGATGGTAACATATAGCCCAATTGTATTGCAGGTAGATGATCCATGCCCTTTAGCCGAATTGGTCCGACTTATTTGCTATGGTACTGTAAAACCGGCATCAAATATACATAGAGACAGAGATGCCAAAGCATTTCGTTCAGTCTCTTTTACCTTTTTTTTTTTTTTTATAGTGGGGAAATGCTCATGCATACCTACAGCCCTCGGGGTTGAACTGTAGGTTATGTCAGACTCTTACTGACTAAAACCCCACTTTATTCCACCAAACCGCTTCATGACGGGGTCACGGGTACCCTTGCAGACTCTTCCGCAACCCCGCCAGCGGCTGCCCGTTGCCGAGCCGATAGCAAGATGGCCACAAACGGCCCCCTCACCGCGCCAGGCGACATGAATAAATTCACGCCACCCCAAAGCTGAACAGTGGACAGACCCCGGTCCACCGTTCAGGGCTACGTCAAGAGGGCAGGCCGAGTCGTTTCACAACCATTCAGGTTGCTACTCCAGACTGGCACTACCCCCTGACCCACATCACCTCCTTATGGAGGTGATTACACCTCGTGCGACGCATCGTGCCACCTGCACGCATCGCACCCACCGCTTGCTGCTCTCTGGTCTCCTCCTCAAAAGGAGGAATACCGAGAGCAGCCTCCTCGGTCCAATTAGCTTCACCCAGGGTGCTGGATTGCACCCCAAGCTACTGAGCCCCCCCGCCGCGACAAGGCCTGGACTGTGGGGGGGAGTCTCTTTTACCTACCCTTTATTTTAAATCAGTAAACACCACTATTTTTAGGTACTTAGCTTTGTGCCTGTTCTTGATCGATGATGGCTAATTACCTTCTGCTCAATTGCCCATCATTAAATAGAAAAGTTAGTTCAAAAATAATATTAGTCTAGTAAGTGTTAATATACTATGAGGACGTGAATCCCATTTGGGTGAATGCCTCCCATTTCTTCCTCCATACTTCTCTATTTCTGGCGTGGGAAGGCCAATATCGCCCCACTTCCGAAACTATTACTAATACACAATCGTAATGTTAAAATTTAATGATGTCAAAATAAAAGTAGATAAGTTCAGTTTATTGAGAATTATTCAATACTTTCTCAAGCATTTAAATGTTTAAGAATGGAAACATTTTAAACAGCATGCCGTTTTCTTCAGAAAGCAAGACAATTTTCATTGTTCTAAAACTTTCATTGTTATATATTTTTACTGTAAAGTGATTGAAAAATCTGTACAGATTATAATCTATACTGATACTATAAACAAGTTCTAGTATTTGTTAAATTGTAAGGGGTGATCTCGGGATCTGATGAACCGATTTTAAAAATTCTTTCACCAATAGAAAGCCACATTACTGCTGAGTGTCATAGGCTATATAAAAACCGAAAAACATAATTAACATTGTGCCCAAAGAAGTGGGCACGGGTTAGCTATTAATGTATAAAGATATGTATTAAAAAGTAACGACACTATAAAAAGAACTATTATAATATAACGTACTCGAGATATTTTTATCTATTAGAGACTATTATTGAAGTACAGTCAACTAAAGAAGTTGATGATAAACAAATATTTTTTATTAAATATTTGCTTCAAATTTCATCAAATAAAGTCGTAAAAATTGTCTTTTAAGCAAACAAAACGTATTATGGAAATTCGATTCATTTTAAGTTTACGTAATAATTTATTATATTAGTATGTTAGTATATTAGTATATTAGAGCTACACGTTATCCATTAATTACTTTTTTCTTCTCAGTCATTAGGATTCATTAATTTCTCGAATATTCGCTATAATCCTCTCTGCACAATTAACTCTCCAGTGTCAAAGCTAAATAAATGACGCACCGGCCTTTAGTATCGTTCGTTATAGTCACTGTTAGAACAAAGAATCTAAATGAATTTTAGATGTAGCAACACTATTACTGAATATGAATTAGATACTCCGTCCGCGTGGAGTTCTATATAAAGTTTGTCCCCCCCATCCCCCAACCCCTTTTTCCAGTTAATAAGTGGCCTATATCTTTTTCCGGCTCTAATTCATCTGTGTAATCATTACAATCGGATGAGTAGTTTTGGTGTGAAAGCGTAAATAACAGACAGACAGATAATCATTTTTTCAGTTAAAAAGTAGCCTATGTTTTATTTCACACTCTAGACCATTTGTGTACGAAATTTTATTAAAATCGGTTCAGTGTATTTGGTTTTAGTTCAGTATATAGAGTTACTTTAGCATTTATAATATTAGTCGGGATAAACATTTCGCTTTTATTATATGAGTAAGGATTAAAATTATATTGTTAAGGCTTACCTGTTTTAATTCCTTCTTAATGGGTCTCGTGACGTCAATGTTTTTCTTCCTCAGTCGTTTTACGGCGACAAAGTTGCCTCGGAACAGCGCTATTGTTGTATGAGCGTGTCGTCGGTCTATCTCATGGGGCATTGAATCCTGTAAAATAATACTAGGTTAAATGGTATCTGTTTCTTTGTGTGTGTGTGTGTGTGTGTGTGTGTGTAACAAAGTGTAAGTATGTGTGCTCTAAGCAAGTAACCGTAGAACAGTCTTATTGAAATAGTACTTGTCTGTTGAACTTTCAAAAGTACTAAGTAGTGCTTTCACCGGATGCGTGTAATTACATTTTTAATTTGACATTGATGGAAATGTCGCACTATATACTCTGTAATTGAAAATGTACGTGTATGTGTGCTTGCATGTGTTTGTGTGTAACAAAGTGTGGTTGTGTGTGTTCAAGTAACCGTAGCCGTAACAAGTAATAGTCTTGGAGAAATAGAATTGTCTAGTCTTTTAGAAAAAAACTCCTTAGTTGAACTAAACAAAGTGTAAACGGACGTAAAGAAAACTAGCTAGAGCCAGCGACTCTGTCCGCGTGGACTTTCATCTAAACTTTCTCCCCTTATAACTCTTTTTTCCAGTTTATAAAAAAAAGTAGCCTATGTTTTATCTCACGCTCTAGACCATCTGTGTACCAAATTTTATTACAATGGGTTCAGCGGTTTGGCCGTGAATGCGTTAAATTATAAAAAGTTTCAGCCCCTCGCGCATTTTTTTGGGGTTAAAAAAAGTAGCCTATGTCCTTCCCCAGGCTTTATCTTTGTACCGAATTTCGTACTTATCGGTTCATTACTTTTAGCGTTAACTATGGATAATTTCTTTCACTGTTGATTTCTTCAAAATAAACATGGAAAGTAACTCCATCCATAATCCAAACGAAATAACCCTGCAGTGGATCAAGGGTCACAGCGGCTCGCGAGGCAACGAGAGATCAACACAATAGTTACTGGGCAAACCTAAAAGACTGCAAACAAGCCAAGGAAGCAATGCCTGAGCTTGAAAACAGGATGACCAGGCGGCTAAGACAACTATCCAAACGGCAACTACGCACAGCTACAGCTGCCATCACAGGACATGGATCTTTTAATAAACACTTTTTTATCTTAGGTATCACAGATAGCCCTCTCTGCAGAGCTTGCATGAGAGAAGACGAAACAGCGGTACACGTGCTTCTACACTGCCCTGAAACTGCCGCATACAGGGCTAAGTACTTTAATAACACAGGTACGCTCCGGGAGATCGTCAGCAGTGTAAATAGACTGCTGGCTTTCTTCAATGACCTGGGGTGGATCGAATAAGATCCCCACCCACACGCAAAAACCGCGCCTTGACGTGGAGTTGCGGAAACTAGCCCGTGCTACCTATACGTACCTAACTCCATCCATTTCATCAAAAGAGCTACATCTAACTTACTGTTACAAAGACAGTTTAAATAAAACCAAGAATTGATCAATAACATTCTCTTTGTCTTTCAGTACCGCAGATATATAGATATGGTAGATCTTGTCCGCGGCTTCGTTCGCGTTAAATTCCAAAAAATTAGTAGCAAAGAGTTTATGCGCCGATTATAGCTTCCTGCCTTAAAAACTGCAGAATGCTCCATACAAAATTCCACATCCATTTTAGGGAAGTGGCGGGTTAGAAAGGGGCAAAATGTTACTCTCTATCTCTTTAACTATCTCCACTTAAAAAATCACGTCAATTCGTCGCTCCGTTGCCTGCCGTAAAAGAATGACAAACAAACAGACAGTCAGACAAACACTTTCACATATATTATAATATTAGTATGGATAACTGTACTTCTATTTCCGGTTATCCTAATGACTTTTGGGCACGTTTGACGCGGCCGGATTTTGGGTGACATGTTGATTGATTAATGTTCCATCATTTTTATGAAATGCGTATTGAAATCAGCGTCACCATTGCGAAACGGGCTGCCTCATACTATAATGCTCAATGCGTTAGCGATGCAAATTGACATATTATGTTTGTATATATGTATATGTGTATGTGTGTATGTATATATTATTTATTTCTTTTTTTTTCGGGTTGCCTGGAAGAAATCACTTTAAGTGATAAGGCCGCCCTTTACACCTAAATATAATTTATTTGTTTAGTATATAAGATTCCTATGTGTAAAAAAGGGGTAAAATATATAAATAATAATATTTAATTGTAGTATGAATGAGTTCGCAATAGTAGCCTACTGGTATTGTACGAAGAATTGTTTTAGAGATAGTTTTGAATGAGTACACTATCGAATTGTGTATACTGTCATGGTAGGGTATGTGTTGTTTTAAATAAATAAATAAATAAATAAATAATAATGACATTTCCTCACATGGTCTTTGAAAATAATAGGCCAATATTTCTCTTCCTTTATACCATGTATACCGCAATTTTCCTTTCCCTATAACCCGTTTTTTATTATTAACGGCATAAAAAAACTGTGTCATGTCCAAGCATATCTATGGTCTGATCTACGTGCATGCTAAACTTCAGCCAAATTATTTCAGTCGTTTGGCGTGCAAGTAACAAACATGTATATACAGTATGTTTGCCCCTTGTACGCAATTGTAGCAAGCTTAGACATCGCTACTAATATTATAAATGCGAAAGTAACTCTGTCTGTCTGTTACCCTTTCACGCCAAAACTACTAAACCGATTGTAATAAAATTTCGTACACAGATGTTATACAGTCTG
>JADANM010006710.1:8458460-8469089 GCA_026213755.1 Eurema hecabe
AGTTCCTCCTCCTTTTTTGAAGTCGGTTAAAAATGTAATTAACGCCTGACCTTAAAAGAATAATGCCAACGACCCTCGCTCCTGTTTTAGCACTAATGACATTAAGGACTAAAAGGACTCTGATATATTGTACTAGATGACCCGACGCGACACGCTGTACCTATCCTACCCATCCTCAGTTTAGATTTTTTAACCGACTTCAAAAATGGAGGAGGTTATCAATTCGTCTGTATGTATAATTTTTTTTTTCATACAACTTTTTTCCGTTCCCGTGGGAATTTTGCAATATCCTGTTGTTCCTTAGTAAATTTAAAGCTTAGTTAGCTTTAAATTTACTAAGGTACCTCCATGCCGAATTTCAAGCGTCTAACTTATGCGGTTTAGATTTTTCATACAAAAGGATTTTCCCGCTAATTTCTGTTCCCGTGGGAATTTTGGGAAGTCCTTTCTTAGTGCACCTCCACGCTACCTAAGCTATACGGTACGCCCTTCCAAAATTCAAGTTCCTACGTTTAGTCGTTTAGGGTGTGCGTCGTTATGGCAGTCAGTCAATCAGTCAGTTTCTAGTTTTATTAATAGTTTAGTAGTAAGTAATAGTTTAGTTTAGTACCAAATAAAATGATTACCTTACCATCAGTTACCAGTGATTTATAATTTTGAATGTGTATTTATACTTTTGATATCTATCAACATTAATTACGACATCTAAAGTTACCGTCATTTAAAGATCAGAATCCGGAGACTATTGACGGCTTATTATATATAGATTCTAAAAGATTCAATCACAGAGCTCTATAAAGGCTCCAAGGTCTTCCTTACACGTGGATATTTATTTTAAAATACATGATTATTATATTTCCTTCAATATCTTATCGCGTTTATTAACGAACTATTAAACCGATTTAAATTAAACTTTATACTACAAGAAGACTTAAGAGGGTGGAATAGGGAATGAGAATGAGAATTTAATGTCGACAATTTTAAAATATCAAATTTAAGAAATAGAAAACAGCGCCTCGAACGCTCCCATTGACGGAATTTTCTGTGGTGATACCACCCCAATATCACCCAATCCACTTCTTATGCTATGAATTTATTTATTATCCATACTAGTCCATACTATCCATACTAATATTATAAATGCGTAAGTAACTCTGTCTGTCTGTCTGTCTGTTACTCTTTCACGCCAAAACTACTGAACCGATTGTAATGAAATTTGGTACACAGATGGTCTAGAGCCTGAGACAAAACATAGGCTACTTTTTAACTAAAAAAACGGTTATAAGGGGGAGAAAGGGGAAGTTAAAGTTTATATGAAAGTCCACGCGGACGGAGTCGCGGGCAACAGCTAGTAACATATATAAACACTATGAAGTACCTATATGTTAATCACTTTATCACTATTCAGTTATTTTTGCCTGGCAACCAGAACTTCAAAAATCACTAAAGAAAATATTGTGTAGGCAGAAGGCAGAAGTGGTATACAAATAATTTAATATAAACAGTAACTATTTAACCAGCTAATAATATATTCCTGTTCTAGGACGGTGGCTGAAGCTTTAAAACGCGGGGAGCCGGTGAAACCTGAGAACTACGACTCTGTGACCATATTCTTCAGTGACATCGTCGGTTTCACTCGCCTCGCTGCTTCCAGCACACCTATGCAGGTCAGTGAAGACTTAATTCTATCCAAAATCTGCTCTGGAAGTAATGTGTGAGAAGGTTAGAATGATAGTAATAATGATTCGATGAATGTGCGGTAAGGACAGAATGATATTACTAAAGATAGAAGTAATGTGTGAGAAGATTAGAATTATAGAAATAAGAATGGGATGAATGTGTGAGAAGGATAGAATGATAGTTCTAAGGATGGAATGAAGAATGTGTGATAAGAATAGAATGAAAGTACGATAACATACGATTTGACGACAGCTTCATGTAGTGTTAACACAGCCTTCTGGGAAATAAGGTGTGAAAAGGATGGAATGATACTATCATTAAGGATAGAATAAATATCTGATAAGGATAGATTGATAGTACGATTTTCACAGTTTGACAGATTGACAGTTTGAAGACAATTCGGTGCAGTAGTAACACAGCCTGGGAAGTAATGTGTGAAAAGGAAAGAATGAAAGCACATAGATATAATTTTAGGATAGCTAGGCGTATTGGTACCGCTGCTACTTCGCCAAGAGTTGAGAATTCGATCCTAATACTGGAAGAGTACATTTGTATTTTCCTCGGGTTACAGTGTGTTATGGTATTATATGTATCTATTTTCAAAGGAAAAATATATTTTAATCATTCAGAAATCTCCGTAAAGTACTTTGGAATGTTTAAAAAAACTGTTTAACAAATTAACTTGCTTCATGATAATTCTTTGATCCAAAACGTTAAAATTTAAACTCACTTATAACTTTTAAAGGCCGTTATACTTTTGAAGTCGAATTTCAACTAATGATGTTTCGTAAATTTCGAATTTTCACCTCGCTATCACCGGAAAACTTAAACGACTCAGTTTTCGTTCTCGAAGCACTACCGCGATAAAAAATATTATGTATGATAAACATACACAACAAAGAAAGAGTACAAAAAACCGGAACCATAAGAAAACACTTACAGCATAAATTTCAACCTTTAATAATGTTATTCAAATTGTTTGTGTTATTGTCTTCTAAAATTAAAATATGTTAAATTGTCTAGTTGCTTTGTTACATGATTTGAGGACCGTAACCAAAAATTTGTTAAGCTCATTAAATAAAGATAAAAAAACTTTCACAAGATTCCCCAATAGAAAGTTTTGATAGATAGATAGATGGACACATTTTATTTTATCCTAACTTAATGACCTTTTTACCATAAGTAACTTCTTTTTACATTTAATATTTTAAGGAAAACTAAAACTTATATCAGGCGTATCCAAATGGAAAAGTCTGTAAATTCTTTCACGACTGGCAAGCTACAGGTTTCCGAGATTATATTTAATGTTAAAAGAAAATATACTAAAAGGAAAACGGTCAGCCAGTCAGGAAAATAGGAAAATCTTATGAGATACCTTACAAAGAAAAGGATGAATACAAATTCCACAGCAACTATCCAGACATACATATTTCCTTTAATGTCACAACTCACAGGGATTATTTTTAATTTGAAACTCGCATATCACAGTAATCTATACACCGTGTCACATTATTTTTTTACAAACCCTAGAATGTCTTTTTATATATATTATATAATAGTCTATAAGTATTTTTAGTGAAATTATAACCATTCTCACTAGTATATGGTAGAGGCACGGTGTCAGGCTAAGCTGGTCGTATAGCAAGCATAGAGTAATTAAATCATAATAGATGTATCATTGTGTTTTTTTATCATTCGTTTCTTTCAGTAAGTTGGCCGGAGACACATTATTCCCTTACCGCCCAGCTCCTTTATTAGGTTTTGTTAATTTTTTTTTTCTATTTTGACTTAAAAACAGTCGCAAACCAATCGTGGGGTTTTATTAGTTTTGTTCTTGGGCGGATGTGATCCATCGAAAGAAATGGTGGGTGCTTACGTCATATAACAAAAATCCAAAGTATCGGAAACTATGCAGTTAGTTAACATTAAGACGTTATCTCTTAACTTCCACCTCACGAAGAAATCAGTAAAGACTTTTACGAAAATTGTTTTTTTTAAGAATTTTCATGTAGCCTAAAAAGGAATGATTTATTGCTCGAAGGGCTAATGAGCCAACGGCGCCATTTTGTATAAAAAACAAGGTCAGATTTAAATATTCTTAAACATGAGGCCGTTATATGATAAGGTTTTGGAAGATTTTTAAGCCACAATCTTTTTAGACTTTTAAATATATTCAAGGTTGAAAAATGTAGGTATTTTATGAAAAATACCACTACAGCTTGGCTATGATTGTCTACAATCTTTTTATTTAATTGTGAATATCGAGTTGTTTTTTTCTAGAAAACTCTTGAAATATGTCCTCCTTCCTATTTGTAAGTGATATTATTATCTTTTATTTATTTGAAAACAAAAAGAAAAGGAAAAGATTTTAAGTTTATTCTACCATACTTTAAACATACGTCTATCTTAATTTTCTACTAAAATAATATATTTCAAATCATCACATACAGTATCAAATCTCCCTCGCATCTTAAATCCTTTGTAAGTATGTAATATGTCTTGCATTCGGCTCTTAAATGGAAAATAAAATTATACTTGCTCTTCTAATTCTTTCCTGATTGCACATCCTCAACGATATATACGACATTATATTTTTCCGGCCCCATTTGCTTTGATAAGTAGGTACACTTGTGTACCTTCTTCTATTGTAGAAACGCTTCCAACGCTAGCATTATTTGTACCTATATTAAGAAGGAATTTCACGCATCGTATCGAATACTTTATTGCTAGTCGTCTTGGTAACAGTCAGATAGAAAAATGTGTATAGATCTCATCAAACAAATTTTAAATGTGAGCCCTTTTAGGGCGTTATCTATTTGAACTGGTTTCATTAAAGTAGGAGCTTTTAATAAAATGTACTGCTATCAACCAATTGTTTATGGTTTTATTTTCTTATAAAATTTATATATTTTTTTTAGATTTTTGCCTCTTTGTGTGTTATATAACAATGCAAAATTTTTGCGTTGGGGGTTAAAAATCACATGACAGAAAGACATACATAATAAGAATAGAACATTGTATTAGTAAAACAATACAAATAATATATTAAAAATATCTTAATCATAATCTTCAACTCAAAGAACATGATAATTAATTACACAGATTAACAAAACATCATAAAATGAAACAAGTTTGAACTCTGCATCACAAAAGTTTACAATTTAATGTGAGTTTTAATAGTTCTCACATTTTCATAGTAGTTGCGAGTACAAAGCTTTGTAGACGGCACTTAATGTCATAATTTGTCTTTTTGATTCGTATTCAGGAAGATAAATTTGTTTTCTCCAACTAATATAACGTTAGTCGTTTATTACATTTATAATGGTGGTTTTCACTACTGAACAATTAAAGAGGCTGATTACGTACGGATTTGCTCATATTTTTTTATCAAAATACTTAAATATAGAATTACATTAAATAAACCTCACTATTGTGACAATGCTAGGGTAGGTTTTTCAGCTAAATATAACAAGATTTTTTTATTTATTTTTCTTTCACTCCTCAAAGGCTACAAAAACAAATAATATCACTCCGTAACTAGAATCTCAAAAAACTTTTCTCAGGTGTAAAGGGATAATGGTACTTTTGGCTTTACGTTCCTGAAGAGTTATTGGATAAAAACTATGTTAAATGGTGGTTCTTCGATACATGACAGCTTTAATATAGGATCTTATTAACCCACATGCCGAGTTTCATCAAAATCTACTAAGTAAGTTTTTAGGTAAAACAGACACAAAAACACATGAATCCATACCCTTACAAAAAAAAGGGTGGTAAAGAAAAAATGGAACTTTATTTTCCCATTTACCAAATTAAATACATTCTCTCTTTTATCTACATAATATCTAAATACGTTGTACTCGACACCGAATCGCTTAGAATGGTACCTCGGTTCCAGTCAGCCTAGTTCAAAACTACACAGAAGTATAAACAAACAAATAGACCCCGGACAGGAGAACTCATCAAGACCAATCAAACGAGCTCAAACACGATAGGGTTGTATCGTTCAATTACTAAGTTCCTATGGCCACCTTCAAGCTCTATCATGAGATTAGCTCCATGTCATAATAATTTTGCATTGTCATAAGACTTACGCATGCAAAATTTCAACTGAATCGGTAACCGGGAAGTGGGTCAAATTTTACTTGCAAGATTTGGCTGAAACTAAATAAAATGTTCTACAAAAACAAAATTGTCTCACAAATTCACGTGCCAGGTTATTTTGTATTGTAATTTATAACAAGAATATAAAATAATATTCAGAAGGAAAAAAAAATCCATAAATATTTCGTATAAGTAATAAGTAAATTCCTCCTTTGTTCTCAGGTCGTAGACATCCTTAATGAATTGTACACATGCTGTGATTCAATTATATCCTTCTACAACGTGTACAAAGTAAGTGATTCATTTCATTTAATCTTATGACTCAAAGTGGGGAGCGTCAATGTAGTGCACCCCTGCCCGGAGCAAAGTTCTGGGTAGCACTACATTGGTTATGGGCTGGCGTTCCTCTTACCATCAGGAGGGCGTCCAGCTCGTCTCACCACTTCATAGAATAAAAAAAAATAGTAATTGCTTATTTGTACTAAAATTAACTCGACTCTTAAAAGATCTATGTTATGGTTTTAAATTCACTTTGGTTAAATCACAGTTCAGATTTTATGATTTTTCTAAAATGTTTTTATAAAATTTACTTATATTTTATCCTTTACGTTGGTGGGAAGAAAATGCTTAGCTATAAGGCCGCCATTCATATGTGGGGTGTATTTTTGTTGTAGTTCACTTTGTGTATTGTACTTTATTCAGTTTCAGACATTTAATACAAAATTTTAAATTATTTAGTCTAATAATAACTGTATTAATCTAGTAGATTGGTATTATATTAAAAAAGAAACCTATTTTTTTGCTCTCGTAATAATACTTAGCGATATAATTTCGTTTTAACTGTACTTCTGTCGCTTTTTACATGTTTGACGTATACTATAATATAAAAACTAATGTGGTCAAAATTTAAATGCATTTTTTATATAAATTGCATGTTCAGAATCGTTGCGTGATTGCATTTGCCTATTTTTCTTTTAAAGAAGTCAAGTTATGAAGTAAACTGAATGAATAAATGAAGTAAACTGTTTAGGTTTAGCCTTAAGTAGTTAAGGTTTTTTCATTGCTTATGTAGGAAGTAAGGAGGATGTAACCTTCCTCTGAACCAAAGGGAGGATCCTCGACCAGTCGAACCACTGACTGGCCGGCCGTTAGGCCCCGATGGTTCGATGTCGAGAAGTTGTATATATGCTAAGTCTCGGAAAAATATCGTAAGCGCGATTCAGACTCGGCGCATGAATAGCGGTCGCTACACACTACACACTTATGTTGAAATACGTGGTTTTCGATAAAAATCGGCCGCTCTTTTTTAACGTAAACTTAGTTATTGGACCACTAATTTAAAGAGTATAATACAATAATTATTTTAGGTGGAGACTATAGGTGATAACTACATGGTGGTAGGAGGTATCCCAGATAGGTACCCTCGCCACGCCGCCGAGGTAGCTTCGTTGGCGCTGCACATGCTAGAGGCTATACCTAAGATCAAAATCAACAGCTTGACAAGCAAACTTTGCATACGCATAGGTAAGCGAACTCCTCTTTTAAAACTGAAATCTCCATTGGCTTGCGTAATAATTTCGAAACAATAAAGAAAAGGAAATAAAACAAAAATGATATTATATTTATAAGATATGTTATATACCTACAAGGCAACGGAAAAAAACTGTTCCGCGCAGAAGCGGCAGCACATACGAGTATAAATTTTACACTACATGTCAAAATGATTGAAAAGATAAAAAATACTAAACCAGCAAGAAAAAAATGAGACAATTAGTTTTGTCAGTTGCGCGTGAATGCAAATAAACATAAGACCGGCCACCAATCACCTAAAGGTAAGTCCTAATTAGGATGCTTTTGCGTCTTCAAAATTTTGCGCTTATAACATATCTATTTAACATAACATCATTGGCCAAAAAACATCCATAATTAATTTCCGTAGGCATCCTTTGCTTGCTATCGGCCCGGCAACGGGCAGCCGCTGGCGGAGTTGCGGAAGATTCTGCAAGGTTACATGCTGGAATAAAGTGGGGTTTTAGTCGGTAAGAGACCAACATAACCTACAGTCCAACCACGAGGGCTGTAGGTAAAAAAAAGGCATCCTTTGCTGGTCGACAAATAGGGACTTAATTTAGAATATGGTAATACTTTGACCAGATACACTAACCTACAATCTTAGGGAATACTGTTTCGGTTTTCAGGACTAAGTCGTTTTTCCTCTTAGTATTTGAATAATCACAAAAATTTACGAAATTAATAACATGCAATACCGACGATCAAGAGAAACCTTTTATTAAATATTGATAAAGCATTAAAAATTTGTTAGGTAATTTTGTTGTTGTAAATTCGAAGCGATCTTTCTTGTATACACGTTTTGCACCAAATAAATACAATTCCGAAATATTTTATGTTAAAGATTTCCTTGTTTTTCTTACGAGTCATCTTCAGAATTTATTAATGCTGGCTTGGCACAGATTCTAGACTCAGACTATTGTCATGCGTTTTTTCATCAAAATACCTAAATTGATTGCGCGTGTAAGTAAAATAGGTATCTAATTTTGAATGTCATTTATGTATTTTGAAAGTCCTTTTCCATTAAAATCGCTAGCTAAAATATCACAGTCACAAACAAACGTACAATTAACAAATTACAAACTTAACGACCCACTTAATCCTAATTTATTAAACATAACTGTCCTTCTTGGAAAATTTTCCGCGGACAAACTCAAGTCTGCAGCGGCCGCTTTAAATTCATCGAAACCTGAATCGCGCTTATGATACGCCATTTTTTACTTGGGGAAATCCTGTTGCGGATACCGCGTCCTCCTCGGGGGAGAAGGAAGCGGATATGTCGGACTTTAAAGGCCATTCCGACTCAAACCCACCGGTGTTCCGTCGCGCACCCTATCGCAAGCAATCGTCCGCAATTATTAAGACCTGGATCACCTCATAAGGTACCTTTTATCCAGGTACAGCCGGGAACGTAAACTATAGCGGCAAAAAAATGGCTCAGTTGAAATTACGTCTTGTTTTGTTCAACCGCTCCGAGCTATTTTAATACTCGAGATAGACTGTGGATTCAGATAATTGAATACATAATTGCATGAATATTGCTTCACAGTTCATATAAAAGGTTTTCTTCGGAAAACTTGATGACATTGCAAATTAAACTAGTTTTTCAATTATAGCATTATTCCGTATCATGCGCAATAATACTTAAAGTTGAATGTTCCAACTACATCTTTCTAAATTTATACATCGAGAACTCTCAAAAGAATCAAGTAGTGTTTTCGCTCGATGCGTCTAATTACATGTGCGGTGCCAGAAAATTAAAAAAATGTTTTTCTTTAACTTGATATTCGTGGAAATGTCGCACTATGCTCTATAATTGAAAAACTCGGTAAGTGTCAACATTGGAAAAAAATATTTTTATACAAGCTGCTGTGTCTCCGATCAAATGTCATTTCATTGTAGCCACAGATTATCCTTAATTATGCAGTCAATTGTCCTCCGTCGGTGTTAATGGTTCATCCTTATCCAATTTTTCCTTAATTCATCCAAGTTAAGTTTGCAATAAGTATATAATAAACATTTTTATGGCCAAGAAATTATATTTGTAATCTTCTTCTTAATCGGCGTCTTCAGATCTGAAGGTCGTGTCTAGTTAGTACGAGACATGTCTGCCTGTCTTTGGCTGTCTTATATGTATTTTATTTGTAAGCTTACGTGCAATACAACGACGTAAAACAAGTTGTCCTGTGAAGTATCATACTAATGTTGTCCTGTGGTTCCTGCGTAGTTTATGTAGCTTATTGTGCCGGGATAAATAAACACCTATTCTAATAATCTAGACCAATTATATTATATTAAAAAGAAATATTATAAGCGCAAAATTATCAAGACGAAAAAACATCCTAAGTAGGACGTCTCACTTTAAGGTGATTGGATGCCGGTGCTTTGACACGCATATAACAAAACTAACTATCTCTTTTTTTCGTGGGTTTTACCATTTATCTCTTTTCTATCGTTTCGACTTGTATGTATGTGTGCTGCCGCTGCTGTGCACACTTTTTCGGTTGATTTGTATAAGTATAACATATATGTTATATAATATTATTGATCTAGGCAGTGATCTTCCAGCACGCTAAATATGTATTATCCAAATTCAAGCAGTTATTTTGGCGTGAATAATTTACAAACATCCATGTATCCTCACAACCTGGCACAATTTTAAGCGTTTTTGAATATTCTATCATAATTAATTTAAAATTATAATGTCTACCAGGTATTCACAGCGGGCAATGTGCCGCCGGTGTCGTTGGTACTAAAATGCCGAGGTACTGTCTGTTCGGAGATACCGTGAACACGGCAGCGAGGCTAGAAACAACAGGAGAACCGCAAAGAATTCACGTCAGCCATACGACGTATAAACTGCTGAAACAACATGGCGGCTATCATTTAAAAGAGCGGGGAACTGTCAATATTAAGGTTAGTAGTAGTTTCATTTATTCTAAAAGCAAACATCTTTAGATATCTATTTACGGTATAAAAAGCTAAAAGCCTTGCAATAAATAAATGTTTTTAAAAATGACGTCACACATGGCGCGCAATGCAATCGCCATATTGAACTTCAATTATGATTCGTTTCTTCTTCTTTGTCTCTCTCTCACACACACACACACACGCACGCACTCACACGCACACACACATGCACACACAGACACGTCAAACTTTTAACACGCCTTCTTTTTGCGTCTGGGGTTAAAAATATTAAATGTTTTCTTGAAATCCTTTTTGATAAGATTTCAAGAAAACATTGTGAAGATTTGACGATTAATTTAAAATGTT
>JADANM010006710.1:8545485-8563059 GCA_026213755.1 Eurema hecabe
TCACATCTATCACAGGTGTCAAAAAGCAAATTACACTGTAAAAGTGGCCGTATCTTTTTACGGTAGGCAAATTTATTTATTTATTAATACTTTGTTATATAACAATACACTGTTAATTAGACAGTCTTAATCTATTAAATATAAGTAACTGGTGGCCTTATCACTAGTATGTGATACCTTCCAGGCAACCATTGAAAATAAATGAAACAGTAAAGAATTTAGAGGTCTGATTAATTATTTCACGACCTCAAAGGACCGCGGATCTAAGTACGGTTAAAATTTCAAATAAAGGGTTTCGTATTATCCTTTTAAGTACGGAAGGACCACCAAATTAACAAATTTTAATTACGTAAATTCCTTATTAATGCGGCACCTGACGGAAAAAGTTTCCAAGCTATGACCCGACTACGCTCTTTTCTAATCTTATTAATGTTTGAAATGCTTTCACGTAAAAGTACAGAACCGATCGTCATGACATTTTTCACAATTTCTTCGAAGTGTGTGAGTAATTATATTAGTCTTTATTTTGAATAATAGTTTAATTTATTCCATGTATAATAATAATAGTTTAATGTATGCGGGTAGCTATTATATACGCGAAATTTTTGAGGATTTCTCTTTCATACAATAATTTAGTTAAAAAAATAAAACATAATTTACTGGCGGAGTTATCGCGTAACAAACAGGAAAAAAAACATACGGGTCGAATTATGAACCTCCTCCTTTTTGAAGTCGGTTGAAAACTACTAAATGGATTTGTTTGAACTTTGCTAATGGACAATTATTACACTTTAAACAAGTACATAGGATACTGTTATTGCGGCTTTGGCACTAGACTGAAAACTAGTACTAACTAGTGCTAGTGTTAAAACGGTTTGATTATAGGTCGCGTCCTTTATGTTTAGCGCTGGACGAGAATAGCTAGGCATCGGTAGAATCGCGCTCGTAATTGACGTATTGGTGCGAGAAACACAACACGACTGGGACAACCAATCAACGCTCGAGCACCCGACGATGACGCGCGCGCCGCCCCGTTACCTCGATACCTTATTTTTGATTTCTGCGCAGGTTTCGTTCAGCGCTAAAGATTCGTGACACGACCTATACATAAATGTATTTCCTTCCTCCCTTTACATAGATATTTTTGTAGACACGTAGCGAGAGTTTATCTTATTTTATCTCTATTTAAAGATATAATAAAAAGATATCTGCTGTCTCATTTGCATTGCAGCATTATTGTAATTATTTTCAGCCATTATCATTAACGATTACCGGGAAGCAGACATCCATCTTTTCTTCATTATGGAAGAAGGATGCTTCGAAGAAACGATTGTTTTCATTGTTCCCGTTTTAGTTTTTATTTTCATTGCGTCTTTAAACAAATATAAATGCACAACATTTTCACTCTATTTATACTCTATAGTCCTTACTAATGTTATAAATTCGAAACTCTATCTGTTTGTCTTTCTATCACACTAAAACTGGTGAACCGATTAGAACGAAATTTGGTACAAATATAGGCTAAAACCTGGGAATGAACATAGACTTTTTATTTAAATCGACCCCCTAAAGGTTGCACGAGGGGTTAAAACTTTTTATAATTTTACGCTTTCACGTCCAAACCGCTGAACCGAATGTTATGATATTTGGTACACAAGTCCTTAGTTATTATTATTAGTCTTGCGAAACGTCTGTGTCTATTGTATGTGCCTTGACAAGGCTTGACAAATCTGGAGTGGGTTGCCGACCTTTGGTTAAATATTATGGTTGAGATGAATTAAGACATAAGTGACAAATACACAGAAAACTGTTAAGTGTCTCAACAGAGGTTTAATTCTGAAGATGGGAGCACTTTGTCTAATCCTTTTGTACGGTGTTGTCACTATGAAAGTGGAGGGCACTTTTGAATTTCACTTCACTCTGTCAGACTTGCAGCATTGAGTATGTTTACTCGCGAATAATTGCTACGAAAATTCTCAATTCATAAACATTAAATTCCTGCTGAAATGGCAGAACTATGTTGCTACAATTTTGCCCACAACCCGTTGAGTAAATTTCAGTTTTGCTGAAATCAATTAAGCACGGGTTTCTACGACAAAATGTATAACAAAATACATTACAAAAACATAATATAATAATATCCATCACTACATTATTTTAATTGTCAGTTTAAGGGCAAACAGTGAAGAATCAACATTGAATATAAACAACATAGGAAAAAAGAAACATTTATTCCAGAGCACTTTAGAGAAAGAAATATAAACACACTTATATAATAAGACTAATAAAATTAATGATATATGATCTAGCTTCGTTCACGTTGTATCTATGCTACCGGCAAATTACCATACTAGGGTACTTAGGTCATGAAATATTCCAAACAAAGAAAAGTTATTGTGTTAAAAGTAGACAAGTGCCCGATTCCTTCATTTCAAACAAGGATGAAAAATATTACACGACATAAAAATTATTATAACATTATTACAAAATAAACACTCGCAATTGTATCACGTTTCATTTGTATAAAGACTATAAAATGATATGGTTATCAATTTATGATATGATGTCGATTCATCATAATTAAATGTGTCCTTACCGACACACACGGCAATTGTAATAAAAGGAAATGATCTCATCTGAATATATATTGCTTATAAATCTTTGATACCTCCTCACGTCTCAAAGCTGTGTTGAGTTCACAAATATCTTTTTATTTTTATTTTTAATATATTATATACAATAAGTAATGTCGCTTTTTGGAAATTTGACGATCGCTTCTTGCAGTTTTATCTGAACTGCTTTCAGCGCTAATTATCGTGTGTTATGATTATGATAAAGTACTATTGATGCAATCATTTTGCATTTCCTCTTACTGATCTTTCGAATTATTTTGTATAGGTAGACATTTATTTAAGAAAATTAATTATAAACAGATCTTTATGCATATATATTTTTAAATTTGAAAAAATCACCTTTATGCACGGCCTGTTGTTCGTTTTCGACGATTATTAGCGCACATCTGCGAATAATAAGTTCTATATTTCTATGTAGTTAATTATTCACCTAGTCACTATAAAAAAGCTCTGAGTAGCGTGAGATAAGATGGCGTTGCCAAATGTATTTATAATAGTAGGCACATATAGAAGGCGGACAAAAGCGATTAATAGATTTTGCCCGGAAAAAAGGACTATATCAATTTGGATAGGATGGTCCTTTATAACATACGAAGTTTTATATCAAACTATTTCAAGCTTTTCCTCAATTTAGTGAATGCATCTGTCCTTTCCCAAGTTAACATATATCTGTGTCAAATTTCATCGAACTTAATATTACTGTTGTCTGTTATGGAAAAAGCGTTACAGATAGATATAAGGACCTTAGAACTTATAAAATTGAATACGTATTTATCAATAGACATGGATGAAATGGTCAATGGGGAGGCCTATGTTCAGCAGTGGACGTTCTACGGCTGATACGACGAATATTTGACAATACTTACAATGAACGTGCAAACTGTATGAAAAAATAATGGTTTCATTATGTATTATGGTATGATATCCCTTGTTTATAGTGGGGAGTTTTCATAAGATACCCATACCCTGGGAGAAAGGACCATTATATTGGACTTGCACCGACGAAAACCTCACGAGGTTCTGTTTTACCTTGACGAGAGGGGTCACGGACACATGCCTCTACAATGACCAATCACCGTGTAGGCATAAAGTCATTTGAGTTGTTCAACCAAACTCGTCTTTACCACAAGTCAAGTTTAAGTTGAACTACTTAGTAGTTGTATCCTATTGGGTGTTCACGGTATGGCAGAATTGCTTTTTGAACCGACTAATTATATTACATGGCTAATTATATTATTCACATTTATATAGCACTAGCTGTTGCCCGCGACTCCATCCGCGTGGATTTTGAACCAAGGTGTTTTGAACAACCCTTTTTTCCAGTTAAAAAATATCCTATCTCTCTTCTCAGGCTCTAGACTATCTGTGTACCAAATTTCAGTGCAATCTGTTCAGTAGTTCTGGCGACAGAGACAGAGAGACTGCAAGACACTCAGAGTTACTTAAGTGAGGTGTATTCTTGATTTTTTTTATACTAAGGGAAGAAGGATAGAAAAGAAGACAAAAAATAAGGTCTATTCTTTTCCTTTTTATATAACACACTTTCCCCATTTTAAGATTTCAATGACGCAGTCGGATTACATAATCCGCTGTATAACATTACGGCTAGCTGTTTTCAAAAACCGGGCCGTTTTATATTGCGGCTGTTCGACGATTAGCTGTATTGAATGCGGCTAATTAAATAAACACCGAAAACTATTCATCGCCATATGAAATTTAACACGGCTAGCCGTAATGTAATGGAGCGAATTATGAGAATGTTCTGAAGTAAGAAAAAAATAACATTTAACTTTTCCTATGAATAAAAGGTACAGCGTGAACGAGGTCGATTCGGGTCAGCTAGCATATAGTATATTTATTAGATGTAGTGTAATTCGTCATAGTCCCAGGTTGAGAGTTCGTGGGCGTATGTTAGATAGATCGCGTCGAATTTTCGTAACATTACGAATGTAAACACATCTTAAGGTACTGAGGGAACTAATATATGCAACCGGATCTTAGTTTGCTGTTGGCTGTTTATTCTGTGTTAGTTTATGTTTCAAAGTTACCCGCATATCCATCGTTATTAATACAAGTAGGAATGTTGTCCCGTAGGACGTGGGATGCAACGTGATTATTATTACTCTATTTGTCTCTGTATTTACCGTATACGTGCATTTACGGGTCTTGAGTTTCTGTCAGACAGCTTTGTCAGACAAAACTGTCTGACAGGTGTTGATCTTTGTATGTATTATTTAAATGGATATAAAATGTTATGTCCGCCGTAACTTTGGTATATATTAGAATATTATTTTTTATTGTATGTGAGTATTGAATGTCAAATATGTATTATGTGGCAGTACTTTTTAAATACATAAATATTACATTTTCCACTCGACTTTTTCATTTCCTGTTTAGTTTTTGGTTATTTTTCTTATAAGTTACTTGCAACCCGCACCGGTTTCGCTCGAACATATGCATGTTTTTCATATATGAACCTTTCCCTCCTTCGGTAGTTGGTACTACCGAATATTATACATATAATATAAAAACCGCATCAGAATCCGTTGCGTAGTTTCAAAGATCTAAGCATACATAGGGACAGACAGACGGCGCACAGCGACATTGTTTTATACTATGCATTGATAGACTGTATAGAAACACTACCGACGGTACTTGACATCATATAAAATTGTAATGAAACAATAAATAGCAAATCAATATGTTCAGAGTTTAATCATCTATTAGAAAAACAATAAAAATCCCAATAGAAAGTTCATTTTCAACATTATGATTCATAAAATCATTTAAATCAGTTTAGAGCGATAACCGCTATTGGTCAAGTAAGTAGAAACAACAACAAAAAAGTAAAAACGCGACATATTTTATGACGTATTATTAGTAAGTGTTATTATTCACGAAATATATACTATTTAGAGCCTATTAATAGATAAATTATAATCAATTAGAACCGGATTCCTTATTTATTATATCAACATTACAACGATGAAGCGTTGATTCAATAAATTCTATACATGTAGAGGGATTGACTATCAAACTAACACCAATGCTCCAAATACAAGAAAAATGACTTGGAGTATATCAAAGCGGAATTGAAGCCTGTAGTTTGTTGTTGCTTGTAGCTTTACCTCGAGTAGTATGATTCAAAACGTGTTCGCGAAAAAGCGTGTTAAACATTGACATGTGACTCACGTATTCTCGAACTTCGCGAAAACCCGTAATATTCGTGAATTTACTGGTGATGTTCCTATTTTATATATTACTAGCTGTCGCCCGCGACTCCGTTCGCGTTTCATATAAACTTTGAACCCTTCCATAATCATTTTTTCCAGTTGAAAAGTAGCCTATGTTTTATCTCAGGATCTATCTAGACCATGTGTGTACCAAATTTCATTGCAATCGGTTCAGCGGTTTAGTAATGAAAGCAAAAAAAAAAATTATAAAAAGTTTCAACCCCTCGCGCAACCTTTTGGGGGTCGATTAAAAAAAAACTAGCCTATGTCCTTCCCTAGGCTTTAAACTATCTGTGAACCAAATTTCGTTCCAATTATTTCAGTAGTTTTAGCGTGATGGAAAAACAGACAGACAGACAGAGTTACTGTCGCATTAATAATATTAGTATGGATTGACAAACTTTACGTAGACTCGGCTAACTTATAAGACTTATTACCGGTTTTAATTCAAACAAAAATTTAGGACAAAAATGTACTGTATTCATTAATTCGTTTAAAGGGGTGTTATTTGTAACTTGAAGTCAAGGGATTTGTATCGATTATTAATTTATTATTAATATATAATTAGTCGACGTCAAGAAGATCAACGATTAATGCGAGAATTAACTCACATTTACAGTCCTAGGTCCCAGGAAATCCCTTTAATATAATAAAAAAAAATATAATAAAGTAACTTCTATACTTCCATACTTAATAATATAAATGCGGCAGTAACGCTGTCTGTCTTTCCATCACGCTAAAACTACAGAACCGATTATAACGAAATTTGGAACATGGGCTACTTTTTAACTGGAAAAAAGGGATAAAAAGAGAAGGGGGGTCAAAGTTTATAAGAAAGACCACGCGGACGGAGTCGCGGGCAGCAGCTAGTTATTTACGAAAATTATTTCTATGTACACAAAATTTTGTTAAGATTATTAAAATTAAAAAATTAAGAGGCTTCATAAAGTTAATGTCTTATTTAAAGGTAAACCTGTATAAAAGATACAAAAATAGCTTACAAAAAATATTAAGTGACGATTTATTACGATAGTTAAAAATAGTCTTAGCAATAAGGCGTATTATAAGATATTTGATTTTTTAAATGATATTTAGGACAAAATTTTCTCGAATAAGAGCAATTTTATGAGTTTTTTTCTTGCCGATGCTTTATTATATCAATAGCGCTTTCAAATAAAGAGACGTAGTCGAATTTACGCTTTATTAATTCGTTAAATTGTATTTTTTGTTTTGATAAGTTTTACGGAACATTTTTTTTTATTTTGAGTTTGAATACAAAATCTTTGCTGATTATGGAACGAAATGCAGATAATTCTACTGCGCTATCAGAAAATTAACAAATTGTTTTTTAAAGTGCTTTTGAATCCCCATGCACCAAAAAAATAGAGCTTTTAATACAAAATTCTGATAAATTTTGATTTTTTGATATAATGTACTTTGAATTTTGAAAGACCCGTAAAGGAAGTATTAAAGTCTTTTTTAAATTCATTCACGAGATTAAAAAAAATCAAAACCTTTTTTTAATTTTAGGGAAACAGTAAGTACTAGACAAAAAGTTCCTTTAATGAAAGTTGTAGAACATATAAATTTTACATCAAAATGATATAAATCATTATTTGGCTAAAATCACAATTAACCGAGATATCGTGGCTAGAATCTATAGAAGGAATCTTATCTTTTACTTTGCATTTATTTTAATAAAAGGATATTTAACAAATTTTCATAATATATTGTCATGGTAATGTCATTTGTTTATCTCTAAACTGTTATCAAAGCAATTTCCTGGTAACCATTTTTTGAATTGCTTGTCAAGTAACCTCCTTTGCAGCAGATATAGAAATAATCTTGACAACGAATTTTAAATATTAATACAATTTCCTCGAAACTTTCTCGAGTCGTGTAACAAAAAATGTCCTTTTAAAATAATGAATCTTATAAAAATAGCGACCAGCTTCCTAGTCATACAATTATTATTTTTAGGTAATCAAAACATGCTTGTCCGTCCAATAGCCGCGTATTTCTGTTCTAAAATAATAAATTTTACTCCCGCAGTAATTTCTTCTTTCTTTCTGCTCTTTCTTCTTTACTTTGCAAAAGCTGTTATATTTAATGGACGACCATGACCCATACGTCCAACTTTTTTACCTATAAAGCTATTAAAAGGCATGAACTTATAGTAATCATTGTAGTCTATACAAATAAACTAAAACAAAATAAATGTATATCGAAAAACTATTTGGAGGATACACAAATGGCCCGCTCTAAGACCTAAGCAAAGTCTCTAACGTAGAAAGCTAATATTTGTTGAAGTTGATAGCTTCATCGGATAGTTTTGTGAGAAAAAAGTATTTTATAAAAAGGTCGTATACCTAAACTAAACTTGTAAACCTAAACTTTTGGACGAAAATTTTTACGTTTACATTATTATACAGTTTACGTAAAAAAAACGACACGTCACGCTGCTTTTTCCTAATTTATCCTAGCTTTTGCTCGCGACTCCGTCCCCGTCGGATCTATTTCTATTATAATGTTATAGTCAGTCAATCTTAGAAGATAGACATATACTGTCGCGGACCTATATTTAGACTATTTGAAGAGGAATAATTCTTTCATACATATTTTTCGGTTTGAACCGTTTTCGCAGCGAACGCAATGGAAGCCCTCAAAGATTTTTTCCCGTTTTTTTTTCACATTTTCCATTGTATCATCTCTTCTATTAGTCGCAGTGTGATGTTATGAAGCCTAAATCCTTGCTCGATAAATGGTCTATTCATTTTCGAATTTTTCGATTCGAACCAGTAGTTCCTGAGATTAGCGCGTTCAAACAAACAAACAAACAAACTCTTCAGCTTTATAATATTAGTATAAATTATACATATAAACCTTCCTCTTGAATCGTTTTTTCTTAAAAAAACACACATAAAAATCGGTTGCTTAGTTTTAAACATTTAAGCATACAGACAGACAGAAGAAAGCGACTCTATTTTATACAATCAGCATCTTAAAGGCTCAACTGAAAAAAATATTTTTAGCTACCAAATTTCATTACAATCGGTTCAGCACCCGCGCAAACTTTTGGGGTTGATTTTAAAAAAAAAGTAGCCTATGTCCTTTTCCAGGCTTTAGACAATTTGTGTACCAAATTTCTAATCGGTACTTTAGTTTTAGCGTGATGGAAAGACAGACAGACAGATAAGAGCTACTTTCGCATTAATAATACCATATAATACTAGCGACCCGCCCCAGCTTCGCACGGGTGCCACTACAGAATTTCCTCACACACAACCTTTTTTTGTCAACCCGACCCGCGGCCGGCCGCGACATTTTAAATTAGTAATATCTTCGGAACTATTCACTTAAATTACATGTTGTGTAAAGCATATTGATCTATAATACATGCACAATTTGTTTAAGGTAATTAATTGGATAAGGATTAATGCTGTATAGTTAAAAATCACATCGTAAATAACCATTTATTAGTAAAGGATTAAAAATGGTTATGGTGGGTTATCCCTAAGATATAGACATATGCCATCGCGGACTTTTTTGTAGAACTTTACAAAGTGGACAATACTGTAGTACAATATTTTGGTCTACCTCGTAGGGTTTAGCCAGCGTTTGCAATATAAGTGCAAAAAACATCCTTATTTAGGACATCACATTAGAAAACTCTAAATTTATCAGTCTTTCTCTAGTCTCTACTATATTATGCATGTATTATACATAATATAAACCTTCCTTAAGAATGAGTGATTCTTCTATCTATTAAAAAAACTGCATCAAAATCCGTTGCGTAGTTTTAAAGATCTAAGCATACATAGGGACAGACAGACAGCGAAAGCGATTTGTATTTTCTTTTTATCTCTATCTTTAGTAGCCTGTATTTTCCTTTATCATATAGTTGTATATTATATCTATGTATGATTACATGTATGTTTTTCACATACTATTTTTAGCTTCATATTCCATATAGTCAATAACGCATTCATACGGCGTTTGTCACATATTTTGTTTCCAATAAATCTTCAGCTTTTCTCATAACATTCCATCGCAAATGAACATACAATTGTTTTATTGAAAACTGCTACTAACATTATAAATGTGAAAGTTTGTGACAATGTTTGTATACTTTTGATTTGACTTTGACTTTGACTTTGTATGTGTGTATGTTGGACGCAAAAACAGCTAGACCGATTTGAAATTTAGTTATTGAACAGGTGGATTTTCCCTGGATTTACTCATAGGATACTTTATATCTCACCTATTATATCAAACATAACTTGTTAAAAGTTTATCCATATTTTGTTTGAACACTGAACCAAAGGGACGATTCTTGACCTGTCGAACTACTGACTAAGTCCCTATCATAGGATGTCGAGAAGAGGTATATATACTATAATACTAAGACTCGAAAAAATATCTTAAGCGCGATTCAGAACTCGGCGCGTCAGTAGCGGTCGCAACTGGTTCTTAGTGCCTTCCGACTGGTCAAAGAACTTATAAAATCGGTTTAGTAGAACCCGAGATTACCCCTTACAATTTAACAAACACACAAACTTTCCTTCTTTATAATATTAGTATAAACTAGCTGTGCCCGCGACTTCGCCCGCTTAGAAAAGTGACTTTAGGCAGCAATTTTTAAAATGCCTAACGTGATTCTTTAAATTGCCATAACTTTTTTATTTATCAACCGATTGTCATGTGATAACCGTTTCTGAGATTAGCGTGCACAAACAAACAGACAAAGATTTCAAAAAACATTGTTTTGGGTTCTATTGCGTTAATAAAGGTCTCTTATAACATTTTTTCTCATATATCTTCCATGTACAGACAGCAGCCACTCGCTACGTTTTTATTATATGTATTGATTAATTATTTTTATTACTAAAAATTTTTTCGTGGTACGGTACTTGACAAAGTAGCCAATATTCATCGCCCACCTCAAGATGATATCTGTTTGAATTTCACGTCACAAAAGTCACAAAATAATTTTTTCCCTATAATAGTACAGAGTACAGAACTTTCGAGGCTTCCTTTTATTCAAGAGCAGACAAACAGGCAGTCTTGGCGAGATAAATATATTCTTATTTTGAAGGACTTCATGCCATATTTGTCTGGCGCAATTTAATATGGCTTTCTTAATTAGCGCTAGCTATATCCAGCTTCGAAGTTAACGAAATTATTTATCAAAAAGGAACAAACACCCATTAATTTATGAACGAATAAAGGATTGTAGATCTTGTAACTTCGTAAGATAATTTTAGTAACATTGTTTCTTGTCAAATTGCTTTGTTAGGATTAAATAGGGATCATTATTATGAAAAGTCTGTGAAACTTGAATTCCTACGCAATTAAATTCTATACAGTGTGTTACATGACAAGTTTCCGATCCGAAAACCTCTTACTTTAAACCGGTTACTACCGGTAAGGACCTATAGTACGCGTCACGAAACTTTAGCGCTGAACGAAACCTCCGCAGAAGTCAAAAATAAGGTATCGAGGTAACGGCGCGGCGCGCTGGGCGCGTGATCGTCGGGTGCGCGAGCGTTGATTGGTTGTCCCAGTCGTGTTGTCTTTCTCGCACCAATACGTCAACTACGAGCGCGATTCTACCGATGCGCGGCTATTCTCGTCCAGCGCTAAACATAAATGACGCGTACTATACTGGTCCTTACAATGCCATCGCTTTGAATTTTTTTTCTTTCATACAAAAAAAAGTAAGTGAAACTGGAAAACCTACAAGGCAATACGTCTATAGCTAGCTCTAGAGTCTATAGGTTCTACAAACCGTGCGTGAGTTGCCAGCATTTGTAAATATCCTTGAATTTGTGTAAGATTTTCACTAAAAACATAATGTTTAAAACTTTATTGCATTGCTATTTTAAGATGCAGATTTTTTCATTTATTTTATTCGAAAAAGTTTTTTGACAGAGAATATCATCCTTCAGGATCGAACACATGTATTGTACTAAGTGATAATAAATTTAGTTTCGTTAGTTTAGTAAGCGAGCAGCTTCGTCTATGTTTTGCATTTGCGAGAATCTTAGCAATGATTGCAATGCGTTATAGTAATCGTCAAAAAAGTTTAGCGATTGACGAGAATAGCTGCGCATCGGTAGAATCGCGCTCGTGGGTGCGAGAAAGACAACACGACTGGGACATGCAATCAACGGTTGCGCATATGACGATCACGCGCCCCGCGCGCCGCACCGCTACCTCGATACCTTATTTTTGACTTCTGCGCAGGTTTCGTTCACCGCTAACGTTTATCGTCGGTTACTATACTTAAGGCTTAAAAAGTCGTGGAGGGGATATGACAGATATATCGCCGTCTATAGAGGTATATAGGGGTCTATTAAGGTATTACGTGTATTTATTTTTTGTCAAACAAATTGTAATTTTATTTAAGCACCTAAATATCAACGTGCCCACTTTTTCTAGACGTTGTTATCATAGTCATAGAGTAAAATATGATTATACTTTATACCTGTATTTAAAGATAATATGCGGAAAATTTTCTGATTCTTTGTACTTAGATACTTAACTACACGCAAAAACCAAAGAGGAAGGGAGAAAGTCAAAAGTGCTAAGTAAACCGTCACGTGATTAATGGACGTCCCCTTAAAAGAGACATTACTTAACGTTGATTTTCTTCGGGAATATGGTTCTATCCTAGCAAACACCGGGATACCTGAAATTTATTTTTATTTATTTATTTATTTATTTATTTATTTATTTATATTATTAATGTTCAAAACTTGCCGTGACCCACACCATAATAATTTCAATGATTTATTCATGGGAATAATTTCTCGTTCTTAATAAAATACGATTGACAGAGTTCGAATTCACGACATAAAAGGCCGAGAAATTAATTGCGTTCCGTTCCGTTTCTACGATTGTTATTGACTAGCCGTACTACGTGATTTTGTAAACGTATATTTTTGTGTTACTTATAGGATACTAGCCAAGCCCGCGGTTTTACACGTATTTATTTTCTATACTAATATATAAAGCTGAAGAGTTTGTTTGTTTGTTTGAACGCGCTAATCTCAGGATCTACTGGTTCGAATTGATAAATTATTTTTTTATTGAATTGACCATTTATCAAGGAAGGCTTTAGGCTACATAACATCACGCTGCGACTAATAGGAGCGAAGATATAATGGAAAATATGGAAAAAACGAGGCAAATTATTCATCTTTGAGGGCTTCCTTTGCGTGCGCTGCGAAAACGGTTCAAGATACAAAAATAATATGTATGAAAGAATTATTCCTCTATATTTGATCTAAAAAAAAGTCCGAGACAGTATATGTCTATCTTCTAAGATTGACTCACTATAACATAATAATAGAAATAGATCCGATGGGGACGAAGTCGCGAGCAACAGCTAGTTATACATATAAACCAGTAGCGATCAACACATTTTTGACCTCTCTCTTGAACCACCTGCACTAATAAAAAACACGGCATAAAAATGGGTGGCGTAGTTTTAGAAATTTATGCATTCATAGGACTAGACAGAAAAAAGCAAATTTGCTTCATACATACGTAATAAAAGAAAATGTATTAAGTTTGTTCTATAAGGTTTAGTCTAATTGATGTAAGGTCCTATGTCTCCCTTTTTTTTAACCAAAACATCGGATATGACTGTAAGTTATCTGAAAACTTGAATGTTATGACTTAATGGCATGGCATCCTGTCAACGATTTTCTCATACAAACTGCTTAGCTTAATTTGTAAAAAAACTATCACGAATTCGCTATACGTATATTAATTAATAAATGCTGAGAACCTTCATAGCATGAACAGCTATAAGTCTCTGGGCATAAATCTTTTTTGCTCTGTAAAAATGTTGCGTAAATCTTTGACGAGATTTAACACCAATATGTAAATGAGTGACACATAGTTCTTGTTTACCCGGCTCAGCGATTCAACAAGAAATTTTATATGTATAATACATATAAACATACATTCTATGTAGGGATAAATTGTTCATTGATGTTCTGTGATAACTAGCACATTCGTATAATTGCAATAGGAAGCGCGCAATCTGATCCGTCATTTATTTGCCCTTGGTAAAGGACGGTGGATTATATAAAGAGGATTAGCGAGAATATGAAACAAAAGATAATGTCGCCTAATGGTTTTAGGCCTTCCCTAATGATAACATGACTAAAGGGAAAATGTATTCATGAATTTTAACATTAATAAAAAACAATGTGATTCCGTTCCATATGTTCAATAATGAACATTTAAAAGAAATTCAATTATTTTCGCAACACCCACAAATTAAGAAGTCAAATAAAATGATAATACCACACCCACAAGTTAAAAAGTTGAACATACAATGGTTGAAAACGCTTGGAATGATATTTCTTAACGCTCGTGGGACGGTGACCTTTTTCATGTATAAATATTATAATAGTCGACTTTTTGTTTATATTTACAATTGTATGTTCTTATTTTAAAAAGAGCGACTATCAGAGTTTCTTGCCGGTTCTTCTCTGTAGAAACTGCATTCCGAACCAGTGGTAAATGTTTTGTAGTACCATGACGATTCAAGTGTTTCTTAGTGTAGCCTAATTGAATAAAGATACCTACTTTTGACTTTGACTTTTGATTTATTATATCTTTTTTAAAAGGAGTTAAAAATATGGTTAAATTGTTGAATGTAAGTAATTATCACATCCGCTAATGGACGGGCCGGGTCAGCCGCTTTGAATGGTTACGGTAAGAGAACCGTAACCATTCAAAGCGATAGAAGCGTATGAAGAGTCATACCATCAAAAATATAACCTATAAAATCCTTATCCTGTAACTACCGACTTACATAATACGGTGAAAAGGAGTAGAAAAGAGAATTGTCGTTCACTGTACACTGTACAGTACATCTTAAGATTATTATCTGTCATAAACTCATTTATAACAATATTTTTATTATTCATGGGTTTTTTATTCGTGTTCATCGACTTTCATAGTTGACTGTACTTATATACTTTATTAAAAATTCAGAGAACAATACCATTATAGGTACTTTGCAGCCAATCATATCAATAAATAAGCCTTATAACTGAAAGTTAAATTCTGTTCCAGGCAACTAAAGACCTGTTAAATAAAGGCGTTTTCCGTGTTATTCCAATTTCTATTCAGAATGCTTAATTCTATCCATTATGCATTAGAACTGACGGTTTACAGCGTTTAATTCAAAATATTCAATTCAAAAGCCAGGACTTTAGGTAGGAGTGAAATTGTGTCCTGTGTTTGAATGTTTTGAATGAAGGAATAAGAATAACATCGTCGGTTATGAAGAAGGCGACTTTCTAAGAGCGCCGGAATCCTTCATTCAGTGTCCTTCATTGTTGAGAAAATTAAACGTTAATAGTTCTGTTTATAATTTAAAACAACTTTGACAGTGAGTTTATTTAACACTTCAAATGGAATTTCGTTTTTTTTTGTTAAATCTATTTATTTTATGTGAAAGTTAAATTTAATTTAAATTTGATGTGTGAAGTGATGAATATTTCATCACCGAAATGATAATTTAGTTTTTGAAATGTTAGTATGGTTCCAACTAAATTTTCGAAGCTTCATATAATACATTCAAATAAAAAAAAAATATAGGCATATACTTTCAACATTCATTTTATATACCTACTTACATAAGATTCAGAAAAATAAGCTTATTTAGTATTTGGGGGTTAGAACCAGTACTGAGTTCAATAGAAAAGCGCTCGGGGTAGTTCTAAAACAACCTTCATCACAGATAATTTCCAGCTAAATCAACCATTTCCAAGATTGCCAACAGGAAGGCTAACTGGATTAGATTTAATGTGATAAAGGGTAACCTAGATATTTTCTATTGATTTACTATTTTGGAGTAATTGGATATTGAAGACGTTGAATCATCGTATACTTTCAGAGAAATTTTAGATCCCATCTTCCTTCATAACTTTGCAACGAACCGAACGCTTTGTCAATCGTGAGTTATGCATAACTAACTAGCTGCTGCCCGCGACTCCGTCTGCGTGGACTTTCATATAAACTTTTTCTGGGGTTTCGGTGTTGCTATGTATTGTATGTATGTATTTACAAAAGAAAAGTAAGTATATGTAATTTATTCCGTTATCTAGTAGCCATAACACAAGCTTCTGCTTAGCTTGGAACTAGAGGGCGCTGTGTATAAATGTCCTGGAAATATTTATTATTATTTATTTAATTTGTATAGTATAAACGCTTAAATGAAAGAAAAACGTATCACACCTTTTTTGAAATCAAAGCTAAAAGTGGATGGATTTTCAATGAAAAATTGGCTACGAAGGAAACCTATTAATCATTGGGTGTGACCTTTTTCCTAGGTTAACTTTTTGGACCCATTTCTTTGAACCGAATTTATCAGGATCTCATTCGCTTTTTAATATAATATGTGTTAAAGTTTGTGGATGTTTATTTTTCTTTTACGCAATACCCACGGAATGGATTAAAAAAAAATAGTATGTTTTAAATTAAGCACTGTAGTAAAATTTGAACTTTTCTAATTAAACTTTCGGTATGCGTAAAGCGAATTGCAACAGTATATTGAGTTTCATTGTTAGATTGTAAACCGCTTCAACGAAAGAGGAGCAATTTTCCTTTTCATGCTCATTTGAGTTCGAATGTTTTAATAAAACGCTTAAATCAGCTTGATAAATTTGTAGAGCGTAATTTATTATGTAGGTGCATCGATAGGAGTGAACTGCGTAAATTGATATTGATATTGAACATAGAAGTTACTCACAATGTGTATTAAATAAAAGATAAATACTGTCTTTGAAACAGTTACTTAACACAAATTTTTAGTTAGCAGTTTCGAAGGGTTAGTTTTAGTCAGAATAAATGCGTTTTTCGTTATAGAGTCGTTTATATAGTATAGTGTGTTATTGAGTCGGTGGTCATTCCGTTAGGCTGTGTTAGGCTGACTTGACTGAGGTCACCTTCCCACAGAAAACAGACATCAAGCTTTGATATTAGAGATGTCATTGCGTTTCGTACGGGGCGTAGGAGGCCCAAGTTTTAACTTATTTAAATATTTCCCTTTTTCCTCCCTCCACTAGTCTTTTATATCACAAATTCTTCCCTTTTTTCATTATTTTAAGTTGGGACTTGCCTTGCGACTGATCTCATCTTTCCTTCTTTCTATAATATGTGAAGATGCTTGAAATGAGGTTTATTTTATTAAAAATGTCAAATTAAAATGCGTGATTATAATTTACCCTTTCTAATTGGTTAACTTTAAATAAATATAAAATATTTTCATGATATTTATACACAGTGCCATCTAGTTCCAAGCTAAGCAGAAGCTTGTGTTATGGCAACTAGACAACGGAATAAATTACATATACATACTTTTCTTTTGTAAATACATACATACAATACATAGCAACACCCAGACCCCTGAAAAATACAAATGTAAATAACAAATATATTTTCCGGTGTGGCGATCGAACCCACGACCCTTCGCGCAGAAAGCAGTCGTGTTACCACTGCGCCAAGCGGTCGTCCGCTTCCTGATGCAGCCCTCGGAATAGGACTGTAGGGTTATATAATAGACTCTAATCGGTTAAAACAAACCACGATAGGGTCTTTTAATCCCGGTATCGCCATGGACAAAACGTCCACGGCGCTAATAAATCTAGTAGTGTAATATTCTCTTTATGCCATCCCCTGCC
>JADANM010006710.1:8690422-8701130 GCA_026213755.1 Eurema hecabe
ATTTGAAAAAATCCAGCCATAATGTAATATTTAAAAAGGAATAAGTAATAATGTCATTTGTCAATAAGTTTCTTATTGCCATAATATAATTTCTTATATTTTTATACAATTCTTTAGACATAATTATTATATAGTTTAAAACAATATTGCTTTCTTCGGTCTATCCCTATGTAAGTTAAAATCTTTAAAAATACGCAATCGATTTTCATGCGGTTTTTTAAATAGATAGTGATTCAAGAGGAAGGTTCTATGAAATGATACTAAATCAAGAATCTGTTCGCAAGCTTTAGTGCTTTATACTTATTACGTGCAAACCAATGAATAACATTGACTTGTCTTAACTTAACGCTAAAGTTTGTGTGTTTGTTGTTCTTTAACAAACAAAACTGCTGAATGTATTTGGTTCAAGTCTGACACACAGGTAGACAGACATCCATGCATTTTAACAATTTTTATTAGTAAGGATGTATTTTTAATTCATGTATTAAACACTAAGCCCCCGAATTATATTTTAAGTTATAACAAGTACAAAATTAGTTTACAAATTACGTCAAGTAATAAACTTACGTCTTAGTAGACTTAAATAAACTAATAAAAATTACATAAATATAATATGTACATTCCAAAGTCATATTTATAGCATGAGCATCGAACCTACAACTTTTGATCCAAGAGACAGTTAAGTTACTACTAACCACTCTACCCGGCGGTCAAATCACTAGAACAAAACTTATCATGAATATTTTCGCGTCGATATTACCGATATTAACCACAGATCTCAATCTGGGTACAGTTAGACATAAATAAGGCATTCCCAGACATCGCTCGATATTACTGTACGAAACATTCGTTTTGCGAAGTTAGAACGCTGTGAAGAGGCTTTTAGTGTTAATATCTTATTTTAATTCTTATCATTTATTTTTATTAATACATATAATCTATGATAATGTTCAACGACAACACACACACAAACTTGAGTGTTTGTATGTCTCACGGACCATTAATATAACACAATAGTATATACTATATAGGTAGGTATATAACAACTAATTAATAACATAACATAATTAATAACTAAGAAACAACAAATGTGACTTAAATACCTATTATGGTAGCTAGGTTCTTATTATTTTATTTTATTATTTTATATTATTAATACAAGGTTGTCCACCAATCTTTACAAATAGTAAATGCACTATAAAATAACATTAATACAAAGATGAAAAGCTTATTGTATTGCAACACACAACATTCTTGAGGAATAATATTTTTATGTTATGTTATCGTATCTGAGCAGTAGTTTCACCAGATGGTCATGGTCACTTCAAAAGTGATATCATTATCTACTATTATATTTCTGGTTTTGGTGGATTCTGGTTAATATATGACAATTATTTATTAATATATAGCCTATGATAATCTATAATATAAAAATGAATCGCAAAACGTGTTGGTAAGCGCATAACTCAATAACCACTAAACCGATTTACATAATTCTTTTTTTAGAATAATAATGGATGTACGAGGGTGGTTTTAAGCAAAAAATGGTAGGTTTAGGTTATAAGGTTTCGGGTAGGATTAGTACAGCGTCGAACGAAGTCGCATTGGGCCGGCTAGTAGAAGATAAAAGTAACTTTTATTTGTAAAAGAGTGATCAAAATTAATTCACCAATTCTAGAGATACTTTACAAACCCCTGATAATAATATGGATAATAACATTATAACACTTAATTTAGACATTATAGCCCTTTCACTACCTTTCCAATTTCTAGTCTATCCTTTATAGCAAGCATTAAGAACCACCGTATTTTGCATGTCAACAAAAAGCAATGATTAGTCGGTAATTGAGATGTCGAGCGATGTAATTATATTGGACACGTGAACATGGCCGTCATTTTGTTGTAATAACGGTGGTTAGATCGCATAGAACCTTAAGATAGGCTGTTTTAAGAATATTTATTTAAAATCTGTTGTATCCATACTAATATTATAAATGCGAAAGTAACTCTGTCTGTCTGTCTTTCCTTCACGCTAAAACTACTCAACCGATTAGATTGAAATTTGGTACAAAGATAGTCTAAAGCCTGGGAAGGACATAGGCTACTTTTTTTTAATCAACCCCCAAAAGGGTAACCTTTTAAAAGTATCAATAAAAAAACTTTTTATAATTTTTCGCTTTCATGGCCAAACCTCTGAACCGATTGTAATGGAATTTGGTACACAGATGGTCTAGACTCTAGAGCCAAAGATAAAATATAGGCTACTTTTTAACTGGACTTTTAGGGTTGATTTAAAAAAAAATAGCCTATGTCCTTCCCTGGATTTAGATCATCTTTGTATCAAATTTCGCTCTAATCGGTTAAGTAGTTTTAGCGTTATGGAAAGACAGACAGACAGACAGACAGAGTTACTTTCGCATTTATAATATAAGTATGGATTAGTAATTATAAGTAATGTATGTATATATTTTAATAAAAACAACTACCTACTTATTCTCTTGAACGAGAAATTAAAACAATAAAAACAAATACATATAATATAAATCAATAATCCATCGGATAATAAGATACGCCGTGTTCTTATTGTATTCGCTTGACATACATTCAGATCGAATTATATTATAATAACACCGCGTATAGCTCACAAAAAACCCACCGAGGTACAGTCAACTCCAGAAGTATATTCAAACATTCAAAATTACGAATCGTATAAAAATTTAATCTTCTATAAATAAGTGTCGTGATAAAATTATAAAGTAATTATAATTATTATAAGTAAGTAATTTTAAAATAAAGAAAACACCAATTCAATTAGTGAAATATTTTAGTGTATAAAAGTTTTGTAATTTTGGATGTTTTTAAACCCTTTTGCAGGCGAGTGTACAAGACAGTTCCGAATTTATTTTACAGTTTTCAAACACTAGTTAAGTCCAGCGGTTTTGTTCAAGTAAAATCGATTATATTCAAATTAATATTATATATTTAGATCTCTTTATAGTACCTACTTTTCTTATTAGTTATTCTCTGTAGAAACTGAAACGAATCCGGTGGTACATAATTGTTTTGTATTACTATGACGATTAAAAAAAATATTACTATATGTAGTCAAGTTGAATGACACCTTTTTGACTTTGAGCAGAGCCGAAATTTTTTAAGACTGTACCTTTACGGTACAGTTATTTAGTACAACGTTTCCACGATATCGTTACGACGATTTGTCGTCGCTATATAAACTATCTTAGCTAGCTGGTTATATATGAAAGTGTACTTTAAAATCGGTCTTTTTATGTAAAAATATCCTTATAGGAAAAAAGGAAGGGAGGATTAATAAGTGGAGGAAATATATTATAATAGTGACAATCAAAATAATATAAATATACATCACGTTTCACTTAATTGAAACCCAATCAAAACACTAACACAAACATTCACAGAACATTGGAATACGATATCGTACCGACACAATGCAAACGGTCACCCGACAGGTTTCGTAGAAAGTAAACAGTAGCTCAAAAAGATGTTTATAAGAAAAGTACAGTTATAATTCGTTTAAGTATCGGTTGCACGACCGACTGACGGACGGACGATTATGCGTGATCTCATGCGAAGAGATTACTTTGAATTGTAGATTTATGTATTATTCGTTGTCTGTATATAGGGAAGATTTAATATAAAATATTTCGAGATTTTGTTTGTTTAAATATTAAACATATTCGTATGTATTATCAAATCGGCTCGCAGTATTACCTGTGTGATTTCTGTTCCCAGGGCAATACCGGGATATAAAATGTCCTATAATCTTTATTAAGACAAACGTTTGGAACAGAGTTACAGATTAGATTAAGGATTGCCATATACGATATTCTTTCGCCCTGTATTACCACGAGAAATTAAACTATAGAGAGAAAAAAACTTAAAAGAATCACGCGTAGAATGATATAAAGAAATCCATACCAATATTATAAATGCGAATGTAACACGCTAAACGAAATTTGGTACACAGATGGTCTAGGGCCTGAGATAAAACATAGGCTTTTTAACTGGAAAAAAGGGTAATAAGGGGTGAGGGGGGTACAAAGTTTATAAGAAAGTCCACGTGGACGGAGTCGTGGGCAACAGCAAGTAGAGAAATAAAGACATTTTTTATTGTAATAACTTAAAATAACACTTTATTACATAAATTAATAAAGTACTGACATATGTCCAATGGAAAATAATATTAGAAAAATATTTATTATGTCCGAGGTGATAAATGGTAAGCATATTTTAATGGCAACACTTAATTCTCAACTAACAAATGAGAGAAAGTTTTCGCGCGAAAATAATGACATGACGATGCGTTTGTCAAACAACGTGCCCGCGCTTTATATCACGAAAATCAAGATGGCGTCTTGGCTAATTGCGTATTAGGTGAAAGACTAGCTTAAGCAATGATGTTTTTAATATAATATCATTGATCTTATCTATATATTAATATTGTGCGATTTAATTTGACGATTTGTTTGATTGCATTAAAAATCTTCGAAGCTACTGAATTTATTGAAACTTTTCTTGGGTATTGACATTACCCCTTTTATGTTATATCTAAAAATTATATTAAATAAAAAAATCCCGCCTTTTCCTACATATATAACTACTCATTCCATCAAATCAAATAACAACCACATTAATCTACGGTGCTAGATTTGTAACTTTATTTTCGGACAATTTTCTATATAATGTTTATTTTTTTTAATTTATTTATTAAGAACTTGTACATTCATCTTATAGTCTAAAAACAGAGCCCCACAAAACTGTTTTAACAGTTGATAGTGCTATTCGGAGTGTTGACGAATTTTTAATAAAACTGGCCAAGAGCGAGTCCGGTTCGCACAGGACGGGTTCCGTATTATGTATAACAATAAATAGTACGGCCTTTGTATGGCGAAATCTAATGCTTAATAATTCGTAATACACCAAGCGTTTACTTGTTCCTATTATCAATATTGATTTTGCTCTTTTTTTAAGTATTTTTTTTGTTATATTACCTCCAAAAAAATGTTATCTCTAAAGCTGTTCTCAATTCACACGTAATTAAGATTAGTATCAGAAAATCCGACGCATTCAACGAGAAAACTAAACAATGATTTTAAACTATGCTCGCAATGCGTTTTTCCGACCAATTGACGTGATTATCTGAATTCTATTAGAACTAGTGATTTCGCATGACAAAGAATTTCACAGCAAAACTAATAGTGCTTTCTACCGTCACGGTAGCGGACGTGGTTAACTTCACGGGAAAATAACCTTTAAGGTTTTGAGTTTAGGGTCAAAATAGCATGCAGTCTGTTAGCAATTATATATCGCGATAATTGTCCTATTGAACTGTCTTGATCTATGAGAATTGATGTTCAGAATGGCTCTGGTATGCGCTTTTCATTGATTGTTATAAAATAATTGGTATTAAAGCTTTAGTTTTTAGTAGGTGGTCGAAAAGGACCACTTTATGGCAATGTTTTTACCGGGGGTAGGTCTCTTTCGCAGGAGACCGACTGGGCGGGTACCCCCACAGTGCCAGACATTCTACCGCCTGAACAGCGACGTGAAAATGTCACTGTGCTCCGGTCTGAGGGGCACTGTAGCCAGCGTAATTACTGGTACAATGAGTCTTAACATCTGATGACTCAAAGTGGGGAGCGTCGGTGTAGTGCACCCCTGCCCGGAGTTAGGCTTTATAGCAAAGTTCCGGGGCCAAGCACTGCATTGGCTATGGGCTGGCGTTACTCTTACCATCAGGAGTACGTCCGGCTCGTCTCCCCTCTTAATATTATAAAAAAAAAAAAAATGTGGTACCAACGAGTAGTACGCCCTTGACTGGAAATTATCGTCAAATTAATACTCTGTTAGAGATATCATTTCGTTTGGGCCAGCAAATAGTGTAGAAATTACATTTTTGGATACACAATATTTTATAATACATATTTTGAAATAAAACGTGTGAATTTAAATAATGTTATAAAAGAAAAAAATCAAAACCAATAAAAATAAGGTTTTCTCTTAATTTAGTATCCAGGGCGTATCCAGGGAAAGAAGGCAAGGGAGGACGAAAAAGCCACTTCCCGTACGAAACTGTAAATGGACCAATATGTACCATGCAACCCCCATTTCTTATATTTACAGTCGTCACTTCTTACATTTATAGTCGAATTTTTGTTTATATTTACAATTGTATGTTCTTATTTTAAAAAGAGCGACTATCAGAGTTTCTTGCCGGTTCTTCTCTGTAGACACTGCCTTCCGAACCGGTGGTAAATGTTTTGTAATACTATGACGATTCAAAAGTGTTAGGTACTTTATGTAGCCTAATTGAATAAAGATACTTTTGACTTTGACTTTGACATTTGAAAATCGTCGTCAACTAATGACATTTTGTTGGAAAAAGGTACTTAATTGGTAAAAATCGGCACATTTCGACCTGTCTCTAACAACTGCAATATATATAAATTTTCCGACTTTACTCAGTTTAAATAATTTAAATCGCAAACAAATTATATAACCAACATAACTACGGCTTTCTTTTATGGCTATTACATTGTCATTTATTAAAGTTGAGACAATTACGCGTCACGTAATATAATGATACAATTAAACCATTTTACATAACTCTCGTTACGCCTGGACACTTAAATTGCTATAGTTATTACTAGCGACTCGCCCCGGCTTTGCTCGCATATATTATGTATTTAACATACATATAAACCTTCCTTTTGAATTACTCCTACTTTTTAAATTATAGCATTATTCCACATTAAGCGGAATAATGCTTAACGTTGAATTTTTTAACTACATATTTCGTAATACATATATCGAGAACTCTCAAAAGTATAATATGGTGCTTTCGCTGGATGCGTGTACATGCATAATGGCAGAAAATTTACTGTTTTTTCTTTTACCTGACATTGATAAAAATGTCGCACTATGCTCTGTAATTGACTGCAGTCTCTCCCCGGGTATGCGAGCGCATTTCCCCACGTAAAATAAAAAGGCGAGATAGGTTTAATAAATTTTATGAATTAATGATTTTTTTTTTAAAGATTATTTATTAAAATGAACATACCGTAAACTATTAAACGTCAAAATAACCATTTAAAGAAAAAAAATGTAACTGTATATTTGTACTTAGATAATTAATCAACGATTATTGTATAACGTGTTAAAAACTTCGAGAACATTCTCGAACATTCTAGACAATAATTCGAAACTTGGACTTACGGAACGTTAAGCCGTTATTTGACAAGACATTACTGTTTTGATGAGTCTAATAACCTACGCAAGCTCCATACAAAAACTTCCATAAAACAATTCACTTAACCGAACAATGACCACGCGATTCCCAGTACACGACAATGCACTATGTCAACAATATGTGTTGTAATGTGACTCGGAAACTCGATATATGGAGACTTAACTTTGTTACTCAGCAATACGAACCTTACTTGTCAATCTTGTGGTGTGTTGTCCTGAATCGCGCTTATGATGTTTTTTCGGGCGCGTATATAAGCAGAATATAGAAAAAATTCTAAGATATAGTAAATTCATTTTAGCAACCTTGATACGGCTACGTTCACGTAGCCAACCTAATAATTTAACATTTCTCCGTCAAAAACCATCTTAGTATAGGTACTATATAAAAGTAGGCTTCAAAAAGCATTTTTTTGAGTTTATAAAGCTCTTAGTTTGGACTATTGCAAAAACTTCTTTTGGTCTTGAAGTTTCAAAACATGTTGACGATGAAATGAAATTTGTTCTAACAAAAAAGGGATATCTATATCCCTCATAAATTCTTAAATTAACTTAGTTACGAACTATATGTACGACTATTGATAAATACACATAAAACATTGATATTCATTGCATAGAGTATAATATATGTCTCTAAGATTATCTAAACAAATGGCGTTGACAAAAAGGTAAAATAAATAATTTAAAAAATACAAAAGACCGCTTGAAATTCCGTAACTGACAAATGAAGGGGATTAGTAATATATAAATATACGTATTTAAAAAATATATTTAGTTTTAACAGTGTTTTACGATCTATTAAAATTTACGACTTACCATAACAAATAGTACAGCACGTTCATGAAACTTGTTCGACATTCCAATAGTTACAATTGTATTAGATTTCGTAATAAATTAATTAAGAGATGAACAGCCGACGAAGGTTACCAAAATACCGTTCTTCCCAATTAAAGCGAGATCTTAATCTGAATTCCGTTAGCTCGCTTTCAATATAAACCAGTCCACGTTGTTTGTTATACGGAAAAATTTAGAAGTACTACTCTTCGCACTTAAGTAGACCTATGCGTAGTGCTATACTTTTAGCAAGGTTTTTTTGTAGTTTGTTAGTGTGTATTTTGTGTATGGCGTCTATGAATCTATGATGATAGACGACCATTGCCTTCGCAAAGCCAAGTGACGCGTTGCCAATGCCAACCTTTAGAATAAATAAAACGAATGTTTCACAAAAGGGAGTGAGGATACTGGAGGATACCGGAGGATCACGCGGTAACTGTAACAGGATTTTCCCCCGTTAAAAAAAGGATCGAAAAGGGAAGATGGTCCTGTGCTCACAATTACTGAACAAAACACATTGGCCACTACTTTGCGGGAGGGTGGTAGGTACCACCCCAGACGAGCCGGCATTTTTTTATTAAATTTACTGAGCTTTAAAACTTTAAGTGAAACATAATAAAATAAATTAAAATATATAATTTACGAAACGTTAAAAATGCAAATATAAAGATTCCAACAACATCTTCTTCGCTATATAAATCTTTGAACAAGTTTCGAACTTGTAAATCTTAATTTCGACACTTTAAATTAAAACTTGATTTATATCGTGTGAATTTTGTATTGCGTGTTGCAATGTCTCAAATATAATGTACAATCATAGAGATTCGTATCCAAGACATTGTCTCGTTTTGGAGTATATTTGGATTATACATATAACATACAATTTTCTACTTTTAATGAGATGGTGGGTAGCTGGAGTTTCAATTGATAAATCTCACTAATCCGTTTATGTCATTTTCAAAATGGAAAAGGGAGTAAAGGTTGGGCTGGCAGGATTAAAAAACTGTTTTAAAATGCGGTTAAAACCGCAAAAAAATATAAGAACATTTTGAAGAACTGATTTAAAGAGTGATAAGTTTTAGCAGTATCAACTGTACTTAGCCACAAGATTGCTTGGATGATGGGACAGTGGCAACACAACTGCTTTCTGCGCGAAGGGTCGTGGGTTCGATCCCCACATCGGAAAAATATATTTATAGTTTACATTTATATTTTTCTGGGGTCTGGGCGTTGCTATGTATTGTATGTATCTATCCTGAAATATTTATTTATATTTTATTTATTATCTAAATAAAGTCCGTGGTCATAATAAAGAAATATATAAAGGTGATTTTCTCTTCGAAAAAAAATCTATTGAATTAAAATCGGCACTTTTTCTAATTCAACTTAGTCTAACCAAGGTCATTTACGCAAATCGATTTCACATACATTTGTAACCTACTGACATTTTAATTGAAAATAAATTATCATACAATTCTCTATACAAAACCACAGTCATATCTAGGGCTGTTTCTCTTAGTTTTTTTTTTCACGATTTACGAGATTCCTTTAGGTCCGATTTTCGCGCACCAAGGTCCGTTTAGCGTCGAAGGACCATGAAAGAGGTTGTGTGTTGTTTTTGTTTGGTATACTGGTTGGCCCGGTAAAGAAAACTGCGGCGGTTATGGTTTTAATGGTTTAATGGTACGATTCAATGGTTATGTACACGCCGTACAGTGGTTGATCGCATACTAACATAACTTACAATAACTATTGTATTTTATATAAGGAGTAGGTTAACTCCTTATATAAAATACAAACTAAACAAAAACTGTTCGATGCTATGCATTCCGCATTACATTGAACACTTATACTATAAAGGGATTTCATATATAAAATGTAAGTCGTAGCCACCTCAAGAAAAGTGGTCATTACCGCCCATAAACACGCGTATAGCTTAACGGTTCTGAAGTGTGTTGCCGGCCGTTGTAATAAGCATGACTTAATTGGCTTTTTAAATACATAATTACCTTTACTTATATCAAATTATTTTCTCCTGTTTCAAAATTTGAGAATTCATGGAAAACTTTATTAATCTTAAACGACGAAATATGTGTTGTCGTAAGCCTTAAGCGGACATTCTTTTTTAACTACTTAGTAAAAAAAATAGTTTAGGCTTTACGACAGAACACACATAGGCACATAGAAGTTCAAATTGAGTCACAAAAAATATTACTATTTCTCGCTCTTGATAACCCTAATTTACTACTTACCGCTTAAAGCGATCCTCAAATAGCTATAAACAATTTGGAAACCTTACTAGTATAGAATAAGGTTCATTATGCCTTGTAGCGCATTCTTTTTAGTCTCGGTCAAGTACCTATAACGTTATGGTAGCCTGGTAACGGAGATGGAAAAATCGTCGGTAGCATTACGAATTGGATAATTTCTATGGTATTTTATGGTGTAATTTGGAATTTATAGTTATTTACGGGTTGAAAAGGAAGGGGGGATGAAACCTTCCTCTGCACCAAAGGGATCCTCGATCAATTTGAACAATTGACTGGCCTTAACCCTTAATAGGGCAAAGGAAATAAAAATTGAAAACCAAGTT
>JADANM010006710.1:8730814-8746951 GCA_026213755.1 Eurema hecabe
ACGTTCATTCATTTAGCGTTTAAAAATAGTTCTATAATATAACGCTAGGTGGCGCTGAAACAAGATTATTTCATACGAGTGAGATAAAAAGACTAAAAAGGTTCTCTAATTATGAAGAATATTATTATTTTTTGTGAATTTTACTTAACTTAGAGAAGCATTCACATAAATAAACTATCACATCTGATAAAAACTACGCAACAGATTTTGATGAAATTTTTTAAATACATAGAGTGATTCGGAGGAACGTTAATATTTTTAGGTACGTACATAATATCATAATAATACAATCATATAGACGGGTTAAATCGGAAAGATATTTCAAAATAACCTGTACCAAGTTAAATACAATTAGTATATAGCACTTGCCTTTACTAAAAGTTAGTATACAAAGAAGACTTGGAGTCCGTCGAATTAATTGATGTACCTAAGCTAAAAGCTTTCTCATTAAGGTTCTTGACTTTTCCATTCAAAATGATTATCTAGTTCCTTTGAATCCCTCTATTACTACACTTTTAAACAGACTTCTAAAAACGACCACTAGACTTTTGTTGTTAAAACAAATTTCAAATTTCGATGATGATTTTTGACAGATCGTGTTGTAAAATTAATACAAAAATATATCACAAGCTTAGAAGATTTACATCAAATGTACATCGTCTGGGCGATTAGTTTTTATACCGAAATATTCGTAAGTAAAAATCGATATCAAATCGTATAAATCTTGAAATAGGAATCAGTAATCTATAAAAGTACTGCCAAATCTAGTTCACATACGACTGTATTTGGGCTGCAAACTGAATTCGTTTATCGTACGAATCCAATTATTCAGATTAAAGAATCAATCTTTTAGTGATATTGGAACGTACTGGCCCAGTGGTGGTCAAGCCAGTTGTAGCGACCGCTACGATGCGCCGAGTTCTGAATCGCGCTTATGCTATTTGTTGAGACTAGTATATATCTCGCAGGCGGATTGTATTATTTGTATAATCCGCTGAATTACATTACGCCTAGCCGTTTTAAAAAAACAGAAAAGAAACATTCATACACTCACGTCTCATACAGACACATATACATATTATTTTACTATTATTTTTATTTTTTATATACGGACGAAGCGTATGAATTTTGGCATATATTTTCATGCACTATGGAAAAAATAAATATAGATAAGTAGGTACTTTACTTTATCTAACTAACTAACTAAATCCTATACTTAGTACTACTAAGTTTTTTGTAAATCACCTTATTATGGAAATAAATAATAATAAAATAATAATTATTATTACTTCACGTAAATACAGCTGGGCCCGGTATTGCCACTGGAACGGGAATTACGTGGGCAACACTGCGGGGCACGACTAGTAAAAATAATTTACAAGGCCATAGTTAGACCACCGCTGTGCTAGCCCTTCGATAGTCCAGGGATGTCTGATAAAACTTCATCTCGTTACGGGTATTACAGATCGCGATAGATTCTAGATTCCAGTTATGATTTTGTTTGACTTTAATTAACGTAAAAATGTTACTTTAGGTCTGTATTTTTTAAATATAGGGAAAAAGAGAAGGATACGTGCCAAGGGGAACAATTTATCTAACGCGACGACTTTATGATTTGATGATGTTTGTACAAGAAGGTATTGAATGGAATATACATAATATGATATCCATAGAATAATAACACCTAGAACAGCAATATGAGCACGCAAGATGAAGCCATTTTAAAGTAGAAAATTTAATCTACTTACATATATCGTCGCCGCAGTGTATTAAAATTCGTATGTTTATAGTTGATTTAATTTTTTCCTCATTTGTAGGTTACATTTCTTATAGCAGAAACATGACATCTATACTTACAAAAATACAGTTTTGGCTTCGCTTACGACAGACCGATTAATTATTAAGGGACGATCAGTCCATACGTTTATGAAATTATCATCCTTTTTCCGAAGACCCTAACCACCCATAAATCAATTCAATACTTACCAATCGACAGTTTAGTTATCACAGAGTCAGACAAACGGACACTTTGATTTATAGATTGACATAATATTAATACATTTATTCCATTGCCATAGCCACTGCACTTACATTAGTTAATTAGTTGGACATCAAATTGAGTATATTAGCCGGCTGTATGCTTGTTGATAACCACTTACCTGAAATGAAAACACATACAATTATAACAAAATCGTTATACAAGATTTATAGTTATATTATTGAAATGCTATTAAGGTTTAAACAAGAAACTGTTGGCTTCGAAATAATATCTATACTAATATATAAAGAGGTAAAGTTTGTGTGTTTGTTAAATTGTAAGGGGTAACCTCGGGATCTACTGCACCACTTCTCGAAAATTCTTTCACCAATAGAAAGCCACATTATAGCTGAGTGGGCACGGTTCCACTAGTATAATGCTGTTAGATAAATTATAATGCTGTTAATTAAAATTGGACTAGGTTGTCTTTGGTGGTACTAACTTAACACAAAAAACCCGGCATCAAGTAAAATGTATTTCCGAGGATTCTAAAACATGGCTTACGCAAGAGTCAGTCAGAACTTTGTATTCGAACTCTTGGGGCAGTGCCTTATCAAGTTCAGTGAACAACTTTTACAAACCTAACACAGTCCTGGGCGCATTCCCTCAGCCTGCAATAGCTGCAGCTGCAGTCGGAGTAGCAGGATCCCAAGTCGGAGTCTCCCAGGCTGATGGAGTCGAACCTGCGACCCAGTTCCGAGCTCGGCGCTGTACAGTTTCCACTGCGCCATCTGGAACATACCATTCGATATAAAGGAATTGCAAAATAGGGTCTTGGATATGAAAATACATTGTCATACACTTTATTCAACTAGGCTATAAGTATTGTCACGAATCTTTAGCGCTGAACGAAACCTGTGCAGAAGTCAAAAAATAAGGTATCTAGGGGACGCGACGACGCGGCGCGCGGGGCGCGTGATCGTCGGGTGACGCGCGCGAGCGTTGATTGGTTGTCCCAGTCGTGTTGTCTTTGAGCACCAATACGTCAATTACGAGCGCGATTCTACCGATGCGCAGCTATTCTCGTCCAGCGCTAAACATTCGTGACGCGACCTATACTTGTAGTAACACTTTTGAATTGTCATGGTATTACAAAACATATACTATCGGTTCGGAAGGCAGTTTATACAGAGAGGGACCGACAAGAAACTCTGATAGTTGCGTTTTTAAAACAAAGAGATTCAATTGCTATTAAAAATATATACAACAAGTCAATCATTACAATATTTATTCATAAAAAAAAAAATACTGGAGTAAAATCCAGTACGACCTCCGAACTGCCCGAGAAGAATGAATGTATGTTTGTTCCTCTTATACTCAAAAACGAATGATTGGATTCGGCTCAAGTTTGGTAGACATGTAGATTAGACCCTAAATTTAATAAAGTAAAATTTTTTTACCGGTATTCAAACGGGGACCAAATATGTTCGGGGAAAACCACAGGGCGCTCTTAGTTATTAATATGCCACAGAAGTTTCAGCCATACAATCATCTTAAAAGAACCCAAAAGAAAACAGGCCAACTTTATTTACCAACAATAACGATTTGTCAAGAGAGTTCCCATAAAGCAATCGGGGAAGGGCTAAGCAGGAAAAAGCGAAGGCATTATGCTCCATACTTAATGGAGGGGATATATTTAGATTATTTGGTTTACTGCGATGGAAAATTCCGGGTAATGTAATGATGGAATGGAATCTTTTGTAACATTAATTGTAATATACGTTTGTAAACTTAGAATAATAAGTCAAACTTAAACATATTTTTATCGAACTATGCTACATATAGTAACACTTTTGAATCGTCTTTTTTAATTACTAGTTCGGAAGGCAGTTTCTACGGAATTTTTTTTTTATATAATAGGGGGCAAACGAGCAAGCGCGTCACCTGATGTTAAGTGATCAGCGCCGCCCATGAGCACTCGCGTTGTCACGAGTGTGTTGGTAAATACCACCTTTAACTGCAATATGAGCACGAAAACCGTAATAAGAGCACGAAAATTTAAGCCATTTAAAGTAGATAATTTTGTCTTATTACATAGATCATCGCTACAGTGCATTGATTCAAAATTCGCATGTTTTCTTAGATTTAAAATTTTCCACATTTTTAGGGTACATATATTGTTTGATTCAAAAGTATTTGAATTGCTTGACCAATTTGAAATGTTTCTACATAGTTTTTATGCTATGTGGAAACTGCCTTTCAAATTGGTCATACTTCCTTGTTATTTAGATTTCTATGGTTATACCTAATTGCTTTGTTATACCGTGACAATTTAAAAGCCTAGTTTAAAGATTTGTTCCTTTGACTTAGACTTAGAGAAAAGACCATGAATTAAGTCTTGGAAGAAGACCATGACTAGGTCATACCTGGCGCTCTTTGAGTCCACATGTTCCAAGAGAACATTCCACGTCCTATGGATGAGGTAGAGGAGGAACAGTATCCTGGATGACTCAGCGTTATTCGGTTCCCGTCTCTTCTTGCTGACACTGCTTTGTCCACTGCCCATGGTCGGTTAATTCAGCATTCTGGTCGTTTGCACATTCTGGAACGTGAAATTATTACAATTAGATAATGTTACAAGTCTTTCCTTCGTCTCCGCATGGATATCTTGTTAGTGTTTTTTGTAAACAATTAGCGGGTAAGCGGACAGGAGGGTACCTAATTGTAGTACCTTCGATCCAAAATCACTCCCAAGAGATCTTCTTGATCTCTTTAACGTTAGGGTAAGTATATTTCAGGACACTTATACACAGCACCATCTAGGCCCACGCTAACCAGAGCTTGTTTTATGGCAACTAGATGACGGATAAATTACATATACTGTATACTTTTCTTTTGTAAATACATTCATACAATATATAGCTACATCTAGACCCTAGAAAAATACAAATGTAGATGACTAATATATTTTTCCGGTGTGGGGATCGAACCCAAGACCCTTCGCGCAGAAAGTAGTTGTGCTACCACGACGCCAAGAGGTCGTCGTAAAAAGGCTCTTAAGCAGTCATGACACCACTTAAACCGCATTACGCTTACTATCAGACGTGATCGTAGTCACATGGCTGCTTTAATCATAAAAAAGAAAAAAAAAACATTCCTATAGGTACTTATATAAGAAGTGATGTAAGTACCTACAATTTACAGACATCTCTTTCCTTTTTATAGTTCTGTTCCCATTTCCACACTTTAAAAAAGGGCAGTAGTACATTATAGACTCGAACATTTGCTTCTAAACCTTAATATTAAAATTATCGACATTAGCCTTAGTAATGGAAATACATTTTATATGTGGAGATACAGATTGCCAAGCTAATTGAGCCGTGGTATCTAACGAAGCATATATCTCATATTTCATAGACGTACACCATAAACATTGTTGTTTATGTAAGGAAATGTTGTTCATGTGGAAAGTTAATACTTATTTAAGACAAATGCAAGTCTGTCCAGGTGTAAACTGATTGAACGATTGAGTTAAATTTATTGGGTGGTGGGTTAATTTTGGCTTTGTTTTAATGCGGTGCAAAATAGGGGGTTACACTGTCCATGGCTTTCTATTTGTGGCAGAAAGTTCTTAAAAAAAGGGGTCTTAACGACCAATTTCGATAAAGAAAATATCAAACTTTATCCGAATTAAAAACCCGTTCGCTAAAATCATCAAAATTGGTTCAGAAGTTATTGAGTTACAAGTGGTGTTATAATTTCACCATACTGAATTACAATCATATTGAATATTTATAAATTTTATAATTATGATAGCACTTCGCACTTTCAAACAGGCTTAATTTTTTTTATTGCAACACTTTCTACTTGTACAGTCAGCTAGAAAAGTGTATTAACATACTAGCTGCCCCAAAGAGACTTCGTTCACGTTGTACCTACACGAAATTTTATACCCTGCAACTACCATTTTCTTTGCTTAAAAACCATCCTTGTTGATCCACGAATATTCTAAAAAAATAATTATGTTATCGAGTTATGCGCTTACCAAAACATTTTGCAATTCATTTTTATAGATCTAGACACGGTAGCGCTAGCGTGTCAAGCCAAGTTCAGGCTTAAGTAGCCAAGACAGACATGAGGCTACAATACATTAACTTTTCTTATAAGAAGATATGATTTTTTTTTATAATATGAAGAAGGGAGACGAGCTGGACGCACTCCTGATGGTGAGAGTAACGCCAGCCCATAGCCAATGCAGTGCTACCCGGAACTTTGCTATAAAGCCCAGCTCCGGGCAGGGGTGCACTACATCGACGCTCCCCACTTTGAGTCATCAGATGTTAAGACTCATTAGCCCGGTAATTTCGCTGGCTACAGTACCCTATATACACCGAAAACCAACCAACCAATGACAATATTTAAAAGATAAAATGTCTTGTAATGTTTAATGTGTTAATCAACTTTTTCAGTTGACTGTACGAATAATCATAAATAAATGAAGCGTGGCTATTGGCAACACATAACTATCGTTGCAACAATTTTTTTCCCTCCAAAAAACAAAACTGAAGTTTATATCTAGTAGGTCGTTATCTAGTTTTTTTAATTAGAGCATTATACCGCATTTTAACGCATTATGCTTAACGTTGAATTTTTTTCGACGACCGCTTGGCGCAGTAGGTAATACACCTGCCTTCTTCGTGGGTTCGATTCGGAAAAATATATTTGTAATTTACATTTATATTTTTCTGGGGTCTGGGTGTTGCTATGTATTGTATGTATGTATTTACAAAAGAAAAGTAATGTATATGTAATTTATTCCGTTATCTAGTTGCCATAACACAAGCTTCGGCTTAGCTTGGAACTAGATGGCGCTGTGTATAAATGTCTTGAAAATATTTATTTATTTATTTTATTTTAATGTTTCAAGTACATCTTTCGTCATTCATATATCGAGAACTCTCAAAAGAACTAAGTAGTGCTTTCGCTGGATGCGTGTAATTACATGTGCAGTACCAGAAAACTAACAAATTATTTTCTTTAACTTAATATTGATGGAAATGTCGCACAATGCTCTGTAATTGAAAAACTAGTACATACGTACGTAGTTACAGTTCCCGGGGCAATACCGGGATAAAAAGTATCCTATGAGTTAATCCAGGGTCTGACCTATCTGCATGGCAAACTTCATCCGAATCCATTCAGTAGTTTTTGAGTGAAAGAGATAGAAATTCTCACAAACTGCGAACGTTTACATATAATTCTGGCGACCCGACTCGGCTTCGCTCGCATATATTATGATGTAAGCTATCCTATCTTTTAAGTTGGATCAAACTGCGCATAATGTGCAAATTTAAATCAAAATCGGTTCAGTGGTTCTGGAGTGAATCGCGGACAAACAACGTGACATGTAATTTATATATAATATATTAAGATGATGATGAGAGTATTCATTTTATTCAATTTTTTAGTATTTGTTATTATAAGGGCAAAAGAACTACACCATGTTAGAAAATGTCAACAATCTAACTGTCACAGTTCGTGAGATACAGACAGACAGAGAGACAACTGAGTCTTAGTAATAAATTTAATAAAGAGACGTTTGAACTTTGAACAATACGACAAAGATTTTACAAGAGCAGGTCACGTAATGAGAAAAAATGTAATAATGTAGCTTCCTTTACATAGGGTAATTCTTTGTGTAGGTATTACACAGCGTTATACACTGGGGAATATTAAAAATATGCCTTTGAAAGTATCAGCTCGAACCGAAAATATTTATTGGTATAACGGATGAAATTTCATATCCGAGGACTGGAAAAGGGCTTTTTGTTTGGGATTTTTTTGTACGTGTCAAAGTCGTAAATATCTTTATTAAACTCGATTGATGATTTTATTGAATAACTAGTACTACTCAGTAGGAGTAGCTTTGTTTGGTGGTTGAGATCTCGGGCCATGAACGAATTAGATGTAGTGTCTGACTAAAGGGAAAAGCCTCTGTGTTGTGCTCTGATAGCGCTCTGATACCATTACTCTATGGAAGAATATTACCCCTCCTGACCTTATGCAGAACTAAGGTATGGTGATACATTTTGGTGCTAAGCATTTCATTTTATTAGTAAAAATAATTAAAAGTACAAAACATTTGTATAGTGTGGTAGTGTGGCAAAATGAGTAGTGGCAATCATTCTTATCGTTATATTAAAAGAAAAACTTATAGTAATGTGCAGTCACGACTAATTAACTCATGACTAGAAAAAAACCGATGTATAGTTCGCGTCACGAATCTTTAGCGCTGAACGAAACCTGCGCAGAAGTCAAAAATAAGGTATCGAGGTAACGGCGCGTCGCGCGGGGCGCGTGATCGTCGAATGCGCGAGCGTTGATTGGTTGTCCCAGTGGTGTTGTCTTTGAGCACCAACACGTCAATTACTGATTAAGTGATTCAAAAGGAAGGTTAATTTGTATAATACATGCATAATAACGACCGCTTGGCGCAGTGGTCTGCTGCTTTCGGCGCGAAGGGTCGTGGGTTGGATTCTCACACCGGAAAAATATATTTGTAATTTACATTTGTATTTTTCTGGTGTCTGGGTGTTGCTAAGTATTGTATGTATGTATTTACAAAAGAAAAGTATGTATATGTAATTTATTCCGTTATCTAGTTGCCATAACACAAGCTCCTGCTTAGCTTGGAACTAGATGGCGCTGTGTATAAATGTCCTGAAATATTATTATTATTTATTATTATTATAATGCGGTATTAAATATATAAAGAAAACAAAAAGTGTACGTCTGTAACATTATACAATGTATTTTAAATGATTAAATTATTCTACAAGTTAACTATATAATCTCCATTAACCGTTCAGCGAATTGATTAAAAGATTTATACCTCTATATAAAATGTAAAACTCTGAATAAATTTATTATAAAACAGTTAAATAACAGTGAGATATTGATAGTGGCAATCGAATAACGGCAGAACGTCTAGATTCCATGTCGATGCGTTTTGCATATACATAATACATACATATTCATTTAAACCGTTGCGAAATACATTTTATTTTAAAAAGAAAATCAATTGTATTCTCTATTTATATAATATTTTCTTACCCATACGTTTAATCTGAAAGAATATTAATATCTATAATAATCATTATAATTATTACATAGGTAGTATAAAGCAAAGTCGCTATCGCTGTCTGTCTGTCCCTATGTATGCTTAGATCTTTAAAACTACGCAACGGATTTTGATGCAGTTATTTGTAATAGATAGAGTGATTCTTAAGGAAGGTTTATATGTATAATACATGCATAATATAGTAAAGAAAGACTGATAAATTTAGTTTCTAATGTGATGTCGTTAATAAGAACATTTTTTTTGCAAATGCTGCCTAAACCCTACAAGATAGACCAAAATATTGTACTACAGTATTGTCCACCTTAAAAAGTTCTACTAAAAAGTCCGCGATGTCATATATCTATCTCTTACGGATAACCCACCATAACCATTTATAATCCTTCACTGATAAATGATTATTTACGAAGTGATTCTAAACTATACAGCATTAATCCTTATCCAATTAAGTACCTTAAATAAATTTTGCATTTAATATAGATCAATATGCTTTTTATAGCATGTAATTTAAGTGAATAGTTCCGAAGATATTACAAATTTAAAATGCAGGGACGTAGGCCGGGCGTCAAGATGTCAAAAAAGCTGTGAACGTTGTGTATGAGGACAGTCTGTAGTTGCACCCGTGCGAAGTAGGGGCGGGTCGCTAGTAAATAATATAATAATATTATAATCTTCTACTAGCAGCCGAAGTACTTTAAAATATGATAGAATAATAATACAGAACCACAATATGAGCACTCAAAGTGAAGTCATTTTAAAGTAGACAATTTTGTCTACTTACAGATCGTATTAAAATTCGTATGTTTTTCGTAAAATAAAATTTTTGCATATTTATGAGGTAAATTTCTTATAGCAACATTATCGGTGGTCTTGTGTGCATATCGAGTATGAGAACGTGCTTTAAACACCTACATATACAGTTTTGGTTTTACTTACTTCAGACCGATTATTAAGGGACTATCAGTCTATGCGTTATACGTCTAAGTAAAGTCAAAGTCAAAGTGTCTTTATTCAATTGGGCTACATAAAGTAGCACTTTTGAATCGTCATGGTATTACAAAACAAATACCACCGGTTCGGAAGGCAGTTTCTACCGAGAAGAACCGGCGAGAGACTGATAGTTGATAAAATATATTCTATAAGAAACTTATTCTAAACTAGCTGTGCCCGCGACTTCGCCTGCGTAGATAAGTGACTTTGGGCAGCACTTTTGAAAATGCCTAACCCGCGCCAACAAACGTTCAGCGAGTTCAACGTGATTCTTTTCCAAAAATCATTGTTTTGGGTTCTATTGCGTTAATAAAGGTCTCCTATAATATTTTTTCTCATATATCTTCCATTTACAGACAGCGACTCGTTACTCGTATTATATGTATAGATGAAATAAATTGTCGTGGACGAAGTCGCGTGCAACAGCTAGTTTATAAAGTTTCAATTAAAAATCTTTTAGTGCGGCTGGCTCTAATGGGTAGGCTATCTTAACAAACAAGTTCTGTCAGCGCCTACTGTTCCTACATCAGACGGCGTTAAGACCGTTATGGAGTTCTTGTAGTCTGGTTCCGTACATATAAAATAATTAACGTGTACGAGATTTACGTTCCAGACGTATTTTGGTGCAATTTTTAACGTTGATTGGAAATAAAGGTTGTCTGGAAGAGATCACTGTAGTGATAAGACCGCCTTTTGTTCTATTTTTTCTTTCTCTTGCTGCTTGTTATGTTATTTCTTTTTGTGTGTACAATAAAGAGTTTTTACTATTATTATTATAATTGAATGTTTTAAAGTTTCTTTTTTATTTTCTAAATTAAATATTATTAAGTTAGTCAATATTAATTACTAATGGCTAGACAATAAAAGTACTGTCAGTTGAACAGTGTTAAGACTAATATAACACTTTGTACATGGGCTACGTATAAATAAAAAAAAATAGGTTAACGAGAAATACTTCGGTAAGATAGATTATAATTTATAACCTACCGAAAATAAAGCGTTAAATTGTAGACTAGTGTCATTATGTCGAATAGAATGCAGATATTAATTAGTGTTTTTTTTTGAATCAAATTTATATATAAGACTAAGGAACGTTTATTTTATTTTTATTTTTTTTTTGTATACACTGCCTTATTACTTTCATGTACTTCTTTATTATTGTTTGTTGTATTTCTTTTAATGTGTATACAATAAAGTGTAAATAAATAAATGAATAAATAAATAAATAAATAAGGAACTCTAAAATACCCCTAGACCATTGCGCATTCCTTGCAAATCGGTTTGATTGCTGATTTTCACTAGAAGGACGTAATCTCAACCTCTAATGAACTCTGTCAATGTGTACAGTCGAATGCAAAAGTCGATTGACATAAAAAAAATTAAAATAGCTTTAAATAAAAAGTATACTTTTTGAAAATTAAAAAAACAGGATTTTTTTTGAAACGACACTTTTTATACAATTATATGAAGAGTTAAGATGATTTGTAATTTCGAATATGTGAATTAATTTTTGTACTCGACTGTACCTGGTTGGTCGTTAGTCATTACTAGGAAGTGGGATTAACTGTTGCTGTTTTTAATGGAGTAGCAATTTGTACAACAATCAATGTTACAACTCTACTTCGTTAGATTACAATCTGACGGAAAAATGCGGTACATTGTCAACACTATTGACGACCGCTTGGCGCAGTGGTAACACGACTGCCTTCAGCGCGAACGGTCGTGGGTTCGATTCCCACACCGGAAAAATATATTTGTAATTTACATTTGTATTTTTCTGGGGTCTGGGTGTTGCTATGTATTGTATGTATGTATTTACAAAAGAAAAGTATGTATATGTAATTTATTCCGCTATCTAGTTGCCATAACACAAGCTTCGGCTTAGCTTGGAACCAGATGGCGCTGTATATAAATATAATCTCAGGCTTTAGACCATGTGTGATCGAATTAATTTTAATATTTTCAGGACATTTATACACAGCGCCATCTAGTTCCAATTCCAAATGTCCTGAAAATATTTATTTATTTTTATTTATTTATTTATTTATAATAATATTTATATAGTTAGTTAGATGCGAATCCAAATTAGTATCACTAGATTTTATGCTACGAAAATTTGATTAGCAGTAATATAGTGTTGATAATTTAACGCATTTTTCCGGTAGATTGTAATCTGTGGAAGACTAATCGTATCTATATATATATATAAAAGAAAGTCGTGTTAGTTACTTCACTTATAACTGAAGAACGGCTGAACCGATTTAGCTGAAAATTGGCCGGGAGCTTAGAACCAGGAGAAGGACATAGGATACTTTTTATCCAGTTTCCAGGGGAATAATTTTTTTTATGAAAGTAAACGCGAACGGAGTCGCGGGCAACAGCTAGTTTATAATATTAGTACTAGTGTCCTGCGGTTTTACTCGCGTAGTTTCAGGGGCAATACCGGGATGTAAGCATTGTATCTTTTAAGTTAGATCACACTGAACACGGTGTGCAAATTCAATTTAAAATCGGTTCAGTAGCTTAGGAGACAATCGCAGACAAACAACGTGACAAGTAATTTTCATATATTAATATATAATATTTTATATTTCACAAAAAAGTGAAATTCTTATTAAGCTTATTCGGGGCGGGACAAATCCAACGAAACAAATAACATGACAATTGGTCTAGCCGATATCGAGTTATAAGCGTTGTAACAAACCCGTCTTTGTTTTATATATTTTTTCAGGATATTTATACACAGCGCCATCTAGTTCCAAGCTAAGCAGAAGCTTGTGTTATGGCAACTAGATAACGGAATAAATTACATATACATACTTTTCTTTTGTAAATACATACATACAATACATGGCAACACGCAGACCCCAGAAAAATACAAATGTAAATTACAAATATATTTTTACGGTGTGGGGATCGAACCCACGACCCTTCGCGCAGATAGCAGTTGTGCTACCACTGCGCCAAGCTTCAGGAACTCTAAAACCGTTCTACAAATAGCTTTAATCAGTGAATTTCACAGAAGTGACAGATGTAATCTCAGTGTCTAATGAAGTCTGTCAATGTATGTATCTTATGCGCCATTAGCTGATACTGGGAAACGGTATTAATGCAGCGAGATACATTACAATCTGACGGAAATTATACGGTAAATTGTCAACAGAACATCAGACAGATTATAAGTATATATAGCTATTATTATATTGGCCTTTTCAATTATAAGCACAGTTCAATAAAACTTCAAATTGATAAATTAATAGTAAGACATATATTTACAATATTAATAACGTGACGTGTATTATAAATGGATTATCCAAAACAAAAAAACAGCTTGAATCGTAGTAATCGTAGTTTCTGAGATTAGCTCATCCAAACAAACCAACTCATAAGCTTGTTAATATCATTTATTTATTCTTCATTATATAGATAAGTTCATAATATCTTAACTTATGAACAATTGGCAGCCTTATGGCTATATGCGATATCTTCCAGGCAACTATTGGTAGAGGAAAATATATTAGAACCAATAGTATAGTACGCGTCACGAATCTTTAGCGCTGAACGAAACCTGCGCAGAAGTCAAAAATAAGGTATCGAGGTAACGGCGCGGCGCGCGGGGCGCGTGATCGTCGGGCGCGCGAGCGTTGATTGGTTGTCCCAGTCGTGTTGTCTTTCTCGCACCAATACGTCAATTACGAGCGCGATTCTACCGATGCGCAGCTATTCTCGTCCAGCGCTAAACATAAATGACGCGCACTATACTATAGATTAGAAAAAAATGAATGTTTTTATGAAATCGTACAGTCTCAACATAACCTACATGCTTGCTCTACCTTGGTCGAGGAAATTGCTCTAAACAGTGACTAACTAAGAAAATTATTTATAAGAAAATTCATTTCTTGAAAACGATTCTTTCCTTTGATAATAAAAAGAGTTAGGTACGTATTTATTTGTCAGACGGTGTTTTTATTTTTGTTAAGCATTGACGGTCAATTCATATGCAAATGAAATTTAAGCACGCCTCAAGCTTAAGAATTGTGACAGATTTGTATGGTGATCTGTCAAATACGACCGATTTGAGGTGTATAGGTCGCGTCACGAATGTTTAGCGCTGGACGAGAATAGCTGCGCATCGGGTGAATCGTAATTGACGTATGGTGCGAGAAAGACAACACGACTGGGGAACCAATCAACGCTCGCGCACCCGACGATCACGCGCCCCGCGCGCCGCGCCGTTGCCTCGATACCTTATTTTTGACTTCTGCGCAGGTTTCGTTCAGCGCTAAAGATTCGTGACGCGACTTATACTTAATTTGAATAGCGTTTCAGTTTATATTTAGCTAAAATTTCAATTGTCAATTATAATATTTGATGTCAACACTAAACAGCTACCGTAAATATTTTTTTCACTACTACAGTACTCAAAGAAGCCTTTTATATAATCTATACATATAATAAAAACGTAATGAGTCACTGTCTGTACATGGAAGGTATATGAGAAATAATATTACAGGAGACCTTTATTAACGCAATAGAACCCAAAACAATGATTTTTGGAATTTTTGTGTTTGTCTGTTTGTTTGTGCACGCTAATCTCAGAAACAGCTTATCCTATCTATATGGGGTTGATGAATTGATATTCAATGATATGTTGTGGTAACTGGTAAGCTTCCATTAACATTTAGTGTTTAATTCATGTCAATCGGTTGATAAACAAAATAGTTATGGCAATTTAAAAGAATCACGTTGAACTTGCTGAACGTTTGTTTATATGAAAGTCCACGCGGACGGAGTCGCGGGCAACAGCTAGTCTATACTATATATAAACCAAAGATAGGTTTGTTACAACACTTATAACTCGAGATCGGCTAGATCAATTTTCATAGTTTTTGGTTCGTTGGATTTGTCACCGCTCCGAATAGCAGAATACATCTTAAAAATAATGAAAACCTTTAAAGGGGTGAAGGGGGGTGTCAAAGTTCATATGAAAGTCCACGTGGACATTATATACAAGTTAGAAATTCCTTTATATAAAAACTAAAGAAATATTTGACGAATTAACGAAATATAACTATAAAAATACGAGTTCACAGATTTATTATCCTTTTAAGATAATAATTTACTTTCATAGAACGAGTTATTAGCATTAAATAGCTTTTAAAAGGCAACTTAACTTTCTCTAATCTTTTAAAACCGCTTTTTGATTAATATTTATTGATTTTATTGGTTCATTATCCTGGTTATATATACTAATACTATAGAGCGATAGTTTGGGATGTTTAAGACAATACTTAATATAAAGTTTTATACTAGTTTAAATACTAGGGATATTATGATGCATGTAACTAAACCTTACACTTGAATCACTGTTGAGTTTTGGCGGGAATCTTGCGGCGTCTAGTTGTAATCTCGATTGAATATTCCTTTTTTGGTGCATAAAGTGATTTAATAATAAATAATAAATATTTTCAGGACATTTATACACAGCGCCATCTAGTTCCAAGCTAAGCCGAAGCTTGTGTTATGGCAACTAGATAACGGAATAAATTACATATACATTACTTTTCTTTTGTCATACATACAATACATTGCAACACCCAGACCCCAAAAAAAATACAAATGTAAATTACAAATATATTTTTCCGGTGTGGGAATCGAACCCACGACCCTTCGCGCAGAAGGCAGGTGTATTACCTACTGCACCAAGCGGTCGTCAAATGTCGTAATGTTTGATTGTGATAGTGAATCATGCAGTAAACTAGCTAATAAGTGTCCAAGAAATGAAGAATTCATTTGAGAGCGCATAGTAGCGCCGTTCCGATTGCTCCAAGATTCGTCGAGGTTCTTCGTAAAGTTCACTATCACTTTACGAAGGGCAGAACGAAACGAACTGACTCGGCTAAAGACGACTTGATGACGATTTTACTTGACTCATATCGACTTTTATCTTGACCACGTTGCCTCTTATTACATTGACATTGGCAAAAAGCTAGACGCTAATGCCATAATATAAGAAAGAAAGAAAGAATCA
>JADANM010006710.1:8756566-8781314 GCA_026213755.1 Eurema hecabe
CCAAATATAATTGTTTTGGGTTCTATTGCGTTAATAAAGGTCTCCTATAATATTTTTTCTCGTATATCTTCCATGTACAGACAGCGACTCGTTACGTTTTTATTATAAGTATAGATAGATAATTATGAATTGTTTGTTTGTTTGAAGACCGTACGTATTTCTAAAAGGTCGGCAACCCACTCCAGAGTTGTCAAAATCTGCAAGTGTTGATGGGTGGCTATGACCATTTTCTATCAGGTGGCTCGCCTGCTCGTTAGTTATCTACACTAATATTATAAAGAAGTAAAGTTTGTGTGTTTGTTAAATTGTAAGGGGTAATCTCGGGATCTAATGAACATATTTTAAAAATTCTTTCACTTATAGAAAGCCGCAATATTGCTGTATCATAGGCTATATAAAACCGAAAAGGATTATTGACATTGTGCCTAACGAAGTGGGCACGGGTCTGCTGGTGTTATATAAAAAATTTTATCTTAATATATCTATATAACTACAGCTTACATAACTTATCATCTTACATCTCAATTTATTGCATGTATAATATATAAAAGCCAAGCCAGGGCGGATCGCTAGTACCTATAATATATATTATACTAGCCGTTTCCCGCGGTTTCACCCGCGTAATTCCCCTTCCAATGGGAATACCGGAATGAAAGCTATCCTATCTTTTAAATTGGATCAAACTGCACATGGTGTGCGAATTTTATTATAATCGGTTAAGTGGTTTAGGAGTCCATTGAGGACAAACATTATGACACGAGATTTATATAAATATATTAAGATATAAAAAGTAAACAGTTGCCCTAGTAAAGGTAACCCAATTACAATTCTCGCTGGAGCAAGCGACGCCGCGCGCTTCGCATAGCTTGTAAAATAATCGCGTGCCCATACCGTTACATATTTTCTATATGCGATCGGCATTTTATAATATCGCGCCATACGATCGAAAGTATTATAATGTACAGACGGATGTCAAAATCGTTAATTGTCGAGTTTTGGTGTTGACTGTGCATTTAAATTTTGGAAATTGGATTGTTTTGACGATGCCTTTAATACAATTTTTAAGAGAAAATTCGTGTGTGTTTATATACTTCTATAGTCATGTTTTGTAAGTAATATAATATATGCGAAATCAAGCGCGTTTTACGTTTAAATTGCTGGACCGATTTTGATAAAGTTTTCAACTAATGTAAAAGTCTATAATTACATAATTCATTTCCCACATTTAACATAATAAATTAATATTTAAAAACGGTTTAGCTTTGATGAGAAGGTAACGAAACATTTGAACTGAACTTGTAGACAAAGAGTTAATTTTTTGCCTAAAAGTAGTTATTTTTTAACCGACTTACCGAAGAGTTAACTGTCGAAGGTTAACCATTTAAAATGGTTAAGGTCGTAGTGTTACGCTCCTAAGCTTTTATTGTAATTGACAATTTACCTGTTTACTTTCGTTATATTATAAAATGACGGGATCACCCAGTGACTTTATCCGAGCCAGATGTGCATCCATAAATTAATATTATAAATGCGAAAGTAACTCTGTCTGTTACGCTGTCACGACAAAACTACTAAACCGATTGTATTGAAAATTGTTACACAGATGTTCTAGAGCCTGATATAAAACTTGGGCTACTTTTTAACTCGAAAAAAGGGTTATAAGGAGGGTAAGGCGGGGGTCAAAGTTAATACGAAATTCCACGGACGGAGTCGCAAGCAACAGCTAGTATTACGATAAAAAACGGTGACAAACACCACCGGACGTGACTAGTATATCGGGTAATATTCAGGACAAATTACAACGATAATCATTATCACTTAGAAAGCTGTAAAATACCCAACAAATGTCTTTAAATCACGGTATACTTGTCACAAAAACACTTATAATTTCGAAACGTCAAAACTATTTTTTATCTATGGTCGTACGTATCTGTGGTACCTTTTAATTCCTTTAAAAGCACTGCATCACTACACTTCGAATTTTGAATTGAGAACGTTCGATTTTTAATTGAGTGTTCGATTTGATTTGAGAATGATCGATTTACGCGACGCGCGCGCACCTCGACGCTAGCGCTGGGGTACTAAATGATCCGGTGTTAGTTCTTAGATCAATAGGGTTGCCAGTGCTAGAGTTATTTTAATTTTATATATTTTTATTTGTTAGTTTAACTAGTAAATAGTTAAAATATCATTTTAAACTTGTGAGAATTTTTAATTAATATCTACTAATTATAATTTTATACATGTATATCTTAGGTAATTTTTAATAATTAATTAACTGTTTTTTTATGCTATGACAGAGAAATATACAATATGTTTGACTTTTTTTACTGATAATCCCCAAAAAAAAATCTTATTTACGTTTACCTTTTTCTGGGGTGTAGGTAAAAAATAAAAGAACACAAGCACAAAAGAAAATTATGTATATGTCAATTATATGTTGTCTACTTTACCACGGGTTTGGAAAGCAGTTTCTACAGAGAAGAACCGGAAATAAATTCGTAGTTGCTTTTAAAAATTATCATATCTGGCCTAGCATGACTCAATGTTTTATTCTTGATGTGGCAACCCTAAAGCAATAGACACGACGCCCAGTGTTTACGTCCAAGACTTATTTCCTGAAACTATTCGATCGTGAAGTTCTTCCTAACCAAACTTTTACTATATTGTGTAAATACTATTAAGCTAACCGTGGCGTTTCTCTTTCGTCAATATTAATAGTTTTTATTATTAATTAATTATAATTATTTAGTTAATTATAAATAAGTTAGTCATTTTGTTGGTCGTCTTTTATGTATTGTGATTTCACTTTTTTCGTGTTAATAAAGTTTTATGACATTAATTAATTATTTATAAATTTAGATATTTACAAAATTTTCGCAAAATGCCTAACTTTACTTTCCCAAGATTTTAACTAAGATTATCGATAGTGTCTTATATTTATTTTTCAAGTCGGCTTACAGAATAAAAAACTCAACATATGCCATTTTTCTCAAAGTACTAAAAGGTATTGTCAGCACTAGACAATTGTACATTCCTAGACCTGTATCGATTGTCTGCATTGAGTAACACTATTGGTAATAAAAGCAATTAAATCAGTCCTGCACTTGTTTGCGTTTCGTGGTTTTGTTCGTGAAGCTTCTTGATCAATAATAAAGAACCACAATTGGCTGTGGAATATAAATTTTTAGAGCAAGAAGGATGTAACTTACTCCAAACTAAAGGAAGGATTCTCGACTTGTTGAACCATTGACTGGCTGCTAGGCCCCAATGGTTCGAGATATTATGTATGGTTAATCCATACTAATATTATAAATAGGAAAGCTAAAACTACTGAACCGATAAGAACGAAATTTGATACACAGATAGTCTAAAGCCTGGGGAAGGACATAGACTTTTTTTAATCAACCCCCAAAAGGTTGCGCGAGGGGTTGAAACTTTTTATAATAATACGATTTCACGGACAAACCGCTGAACTGATTGTAATGAAATTTGGCACACAGATGGTCTAGAGCCTGAGATAATGATAGGCTACTTTTTAACTAGAAAAAAGGGTTATAAGGGGGGAAGGGGGTCAAAGTTTATATGAAAGTCCACGCGGACGGAGTCTCGGGTATCAGCTAGTAACTAATTATAATTTGTAACTATCGCTACCAATGAATAAGCCTACTGAATCCTGCTTATGATATTTGCTCGAGACTAGCATATATACAACTTCCCGACATCAAACTATTGGGGCCTGACGGCCAATCAGTTGTTCGACTGGTCGAAGTTTATTCCCAAATGAGAAAACATCAAAATTCAGAGAAGCGGAAATATGTTATTATATCAACTTAGAAATCAAGTTGAAAGCCAAAGATCGCAAGTCTTTTTACTTAAGTAAGAAACTTAAGTTAAAAGTTAAAACCTCTAAGTGCCATATACGGTGGGCTTAATTTATTTTTTCTCGCTATAATGGGTAACCGGTAATGTTTTATTCACTAGTTTGTGCGGGCAGCTTCGCTCGAGCGAGATCAGATAACATTACAGCGTTCTTTTAGGGTTCCATAACAAAGAGCAAAAGACTGAAGTGTATTGCTAAGATTCAGCTAATTCGTCTGTCACCAGATTGTATTTCATGAACTGTGGTAGTAAGATAATTTAAATTTTCACGGATGTATTTATACCCTTAGAACCATAAAACAAAAAAGAAACAGAATAAAATAAATACATATAAGATGCCTCCGACGCAATAAACTTTTTTTTTTTTGGTGTTAACTCGAAATCGATTATTTAATAAAGCAACAGGTACAGGTAGTATCTAATTAAGTTGTTGCTATATTATAATATAATGTTACGGAACCTTTCGCGAATTCTTCTCGTACTTGGCTGTTTTTTTTTTATTTTTCCTTTACTTAGAGACGTTACTTTTTAAGCAACATTTTTTCTGGGATATTTTTATGACTTAACGTATACTTTGCCCCGCGGTTTTACCCCGAACTCTTGATATTTTACTTAACTATAGGTTCGTTTGATGGTAAGTAGATGAAAGACGGTAAGATGGTATTTGCTTCACGAATGGGTTGCCGACCCTTAAAAGAGAAAAGGATTTATAGGCTTGAACAGTTTAAATAAATAAATATAAATATTGTTTTTCCAACCTATTGATCTGAAGAAGTGTAATATATGTGGTATTCATAATAATTATTGTTAGTTGACTGTTTTATTAAATACATAAAAAAAACAATTCCCTTTTTAACCGTCGACGCAAAAACATGTGTGTGTGTTTGTGTATCAGGGTGTGTATGTGTCTGTCTGACGCAACGTAGCTCCCAAACGGATGATCCGATTTTAATGCGGTTTTTTTTTGTTTGAAAGGTATCAAGAGTGGTCTTAGCTATGTTTGATGGAAATCGGTTCAGGTCTTCGAGGTCTACAGGTCGTTTTTCGAGGGTTTATGTATTACTAATACTGACTTTATTTAAAAGAATCTTTGATATTATGCGTGGTGTACAGTCTTGTCTGTGTTTCACGCTTTAGTATTATTCTACGTCTCAAGTCAAAGAATTCGCTGTTTTTCCGATTTCCCATACAAGTATAGTTAACAAACAAAAGCTGGGGTACTGGGTTAGTAGCGAGAATTAGCGGCGTGCCATTACTACGGCATTCTGTGTACGGTGCAAGTTCATGATTGACATACTTAGATACTGTGTCATATGCAGCTACTATATTGATTCTAGTTAACATATATAATACCATAGACGTATAACGCATAGACTTATCTAGATTATTTACTAGATCGTCTTAATAATCTGTCAGCAGTGAGTGAAGCTAAAACTCGATGTAAAAAGTAGTTATAGAACGTGTCATTTATGTTTAGCGCTGGACGAGAATAGCTGCGCATCGGTAGAATCGTGCTCGTAATGGACGTATTGGTGCGAGAAAGACAACACGACTGGGACAACCAATCAACGCTCGCGCACTCGACGACCACGCGCCCCGCGCGCCGCACCGTTACCTCGATGCCTTATTTTTGACTTCTGCGCAGGTTTCGTTCAGCGCTAAAGATTCGTGACGCGTACTATACTAGTGTAAAGGGCACTTTTTTAATCGATGACACGCACACAAGCCCACAGATAAAATTGCTGCTATAAGAAATTTACCCTATAAATTAGGAAAAATTTAAATCTGCGAAAACCACGAATTTTGCCTATTGTCGAAACACTATTTGCTGTATTTTGATATTTAGTATAAGGTGTATTTCTGTATTGTATAGTAAATTGACAATAAAGCATTTTTATTATTATTATTAATTTTGATGTGATGCACTGCAGCGACGATCTATGTTCGTAGACAAAATTGTCTTCTTTGAAACAGCTTCACTTTGCGAGCTCATATTGCGGTTCTAGTTGTCCTATGTATAACACTATCAGCCCGCTTCAAAGGTATTATTAAGGTTATATAACGGGTAAATAATCATTACATAGTATAAAACAAAGTCCCTGTCGTCTGGCTGTCCCTACTCCCTATGTATGTTTAAAGCTGTAAAACTATGCTACCGATTTTGATGCGGTTTTTTGTCGGCAGGGAGAGGCTAGTAAATAAAAAAAAGACTGTATCGACAGAAAAGAATGCACAAAAAACATACAACTATTATTACAATTGGCGGCAGTTGAAACTAATTACAATTATATTATTTTTCATTTTTCTTGAATGCACAAAAAATATTTTGATAGATGGTATCCATTTGACGTTTTCTGTATTTTTTACCATTTGGTTACATGTTGTCGATTCGAAAACTTTATTTTAGTACGATTTACATGAGAGAGGCTTTATCTTAATATATATAAATCTCGTGTCACAATGTTTGTCCTCAATGGACTCCTAAACCACTTTACCGATTATAATAAAATTTGCACACCATGTGCAGTTTGATCCAACTTAAAAGATACATCCACTTACATCCCGGTATTGCCCCGGGAACGGGAATTACGCGGGTAAAACCGCGGTACACAGCTAGTAATATTATATATCATAAAAATGTAAATTTTTCTATACTAATATATAAAGCTGAAGAGTTTGTTTGTTTGTTTGAACGCGCTAATCTCAGGATCTACTGGTTCGAATTGAAAAATTCTTTTTTTATTGTATTGACCATTTATCGAGGAAGGCTACATAACATCACGCTGCGACTAAAAGGAGCGAATATAAAAAACGGGGAAGATTATTCATCTTTGAGGGCTTCCTTTGCGTGCGCTGCGAAAACGGTTCTAGATACAAAAATAATATGTATAAGAATTATTCCTCTTTAAATGATCTAAAAAAAGTCCGCGACGGTATATGTCTATCTTCTAAGATTGACTCACTATAACATAATAATAGAAATAGATCCGACGGGGACGAAGTCGCGAGCAACAGCTAGTATATCATAAAAATGTAAATTTTCTAAGAATTTAGTACGTAGTAACAAGTACGTAGTAGATGCCAATCTAGCAAAGTTTCTTAAATTGATAAGTTATCTTTAACGTGAATAAAATTATATGACATCGACGACCGCTTGTCGCAGTGGCATCACAACTGCTTTGTATTTTTCTGGGGTCTGGGTGTTGCTATGTATTGTATGTATGTATTTACAAAAGAAAAGTATGTATATGTAATTTATCCCGTTATCTAGTTGCCATAACACAAGCGTCTGCTTAGCTTGGAACTAGATGGCGCTGTGTATAAACTCCTGAAAATTTTTATTTATTTATAATAAACTATTCCTATATAAATGTTTCAAGAACAAGATGCCTGTTTAAAATTGACATACAACGTTAAATAAAACAATTTGAACACAGAATTTTCAAAATTTCGTCATAACTTCTTGCTCAAAAGACGCGTATATTTTCACGAAAGCATTTCGTATTAGACTCGGAATTCCCGAAATTATTCGAACAAAAATAACTCATGTAACAGAAATATTTTTGGTCTAAACGTTTTACAGCTTATATTATCAAATGAAATAAGTTTTGTAATAAAATATTCATAATAAGACGAGATAGGAGCGGTCGGGGATATTGTATGGAAATGCTTTGGTAACTTTTCTGTTTTACAACCTCTGTAAAATATGAGGCCATCTTGGGGCTGGCAGTGAGATTCATTTACTATGTAATGAGATTTAGAAATTTCATTTAATCGAATGTATTGTAAAATGAAACGAAAATTTAAAGTAGAGATGGGCCGAGTACTTGGTTGATACTCGGTACTCGGCGGGTTTTCAGATACTCGTACTTAATAAAAAGTGCGAAAAAAAATTAAGCCGAGTAAAACTCGGTACTCGTTACTCGGCAAAAGCGTCACTCGGCGCTATATCTCGGCATATATATCTCATTTTAACAAGTTATATTTGTATAATTCTACAAAATACAAAAACCCCTGAACAGAAAAAGCAAGCAAACTGAGCGTGTAACATTCCTATCATCTGATGACCTTGAAGACCTGAACCGATTTCTACCAAATATAGCTAAGAACACTCTTTATTGATATACCTACCTTTCAAAAAAAAACTCATTAAAATCGGAATATCCGTTTGGGAGCTACGATGCCACAGATAGAAACATACACATTTACGCAGACACATCATACTTATAACACGCCGTTGTTTTTTCGTTAATACGGATAAAGGTAATAAATTTAACATAAAAAAATGTCTTTACACTATAAAATGCCATTAGTTGAGTTAGGGTTGTCTTTTTTTTTAATTACGTACTAAAGATAGGACAAATATGTCATCATTAGATAATACCTATGGAAGTTTTTAAAAGCTTTTATTTAACTTGCAATATATGTTTCTTTTTTAGTTTTGTGACGTCATTCTAAATTCAATATGGCGGACCATCCATCGAATACAGTTATTGTTTTAAACATGATTTTCCAAGGGGACACTATAGCTCGATTGTTGTTTAAAGAAAATCTCATTAAGAATAATATTGTATCTCATGAGATTGTACACCACAGATGGATTGTAACAAATCGTTTTCTCTATTTCGTCGGGTTTTTGTAAAGCACTTAACTTAGAGCAGTTCAAGAATGAAGGTGGTCGCTTAGGATCCTGCTATGTTGCCAAAAAAAATCCTTAAAATATAACATTAAGATATATTCTTCTAACAAAGACTCAGTCTATAATGCTGATCACGTTAGGGTCCATAAAGCAAGCGACACCTGGTGCTGGCACTCACGGCGCGACGATACATCAGCGGTTATTGCTTCAGAGTAATACTTTTATAAACTTCAAAAGTATTTTTGTATAAAACGGTTCTTACATTCCTTGTTATAAAATACCGAATTGTTGTTAACGTAAATTTCGTACTGGTTGCTGTAAGCGTTATTCTGTTTTAAAAAAATCTTGAGAGGTGTCAAGTCACTGTATTAAAGCGAATATTGTGAGATGATTTCTATTTTTCTTCTTGGTTAATGGCGGTGCTGTGTTACCACAATTTCTCCAATGTCTAGTTGTGTATAGATAAAACAAGTTTGAGGGTCGATATTTGGCTGTGGCAATCAGCAACACGTGCTTCCAATGCCACAGCCAACAATCGACCCATGATTTCTATCAATTTTATATTAAGAAGTTTTCACATTTGGCGCCAATCATACCTACCTGCGTTGACAGCTGTCAATTTTGGCGCCAATAACAATATCTTCATATCAATTGCTGGGCATAAAAATATTAGAAAAGGAATAAGTAATAAAACAACTGAAATAAATTTTTAATTTTTTATAATTCTTATTTTGTGTACGATATTTACAAACTTACAAAACTAAGCTAACTAATAATGTCACTCTTCAAGCTAGAAAAATAGGCAGTGATGTAGCCGAGTATTTTAAATTACGTTATAATTTGACCGCTGTAACTTGACGAGTTGGAATACTTAAGAAACCAGCGGTAAGACGGAGCTAAGTAAGCAATTTGTTTCTTTTACTCTTTAAAGTATTCGTATTGCTATCTCACTTTACTTGTATTGTCAAATGTAATATTGTAAATGGTTTACTGTAATATTTTATCACGAATTGGTATTTTGTGGAGGTATATTGGTATACTTCAGGATAGTCAAATTACAGCGGCCGAGTTTAAAACCTATAAATATTTATAAACTCGCTATATATAATTATATTAAATACAATTTTGGGTAATTTTCTCGTTAATAATTTTTTTTAAACTTCGTATTCCCTTTACAAGAATTAAAAATAATTTTAGACCATGCGTTTTTAATGTCAATCAAATATGAAAATCGATCCAATTCGATTCAGCAACAAGATAAAGTAAAAAAACTAAAACCCAACTACGACAAAAAACGACGCTGAAAAAGTATAAAAGTACCCCATGAATACAGGTAAAGTCACAAGCAAATGCTAGTAATATATATATATTCGAAATGTACAAGTGAAGCGCTTATATAATACCAATAAAATGATACCAAACACGGCATATCTAGCTTAACTTTATTTTTTACTCTGTATATTTTGTCCGCTAGAGGGCGCCACATTGAATTTGGTGAAAATCTATATAGCCTATAACCAGCGGACAAATAAGACGCTTCTAATGATATGTCATTTGTCGAATTCTGATTAGTGGTTTAGAAGTTACGAGGGAACAGATGAACATACATACATACATACATAGCCTGTCAAAATCATAACCCTCCTTTGGCTTTGCCGTAGTCGGGTAAATAGGCGTATACAGCGTTTATCTTTTTAATTCTCCATTATTTATCGTTAATAAAAAAGTTTAAATTAACGAGTCTATCTAAGTTTTAAGCATTTTAAATTTATTTTTGTTGAAGTATTATAAAAAAAAATCAGCTTTAATAGCGTCGTCCATATTTACGTAAGAGCAAGTATCCTTAGAAAATACTATATATATATCTTAAAACATATAATATAAATATAGTATATACTACAGGCTATAAGAAGTTTTGACAGACAATCGATTTTTAAAGTGGCAGTGTTTTCGATTTTTCCTCAAAGCTTTGTACATTACTGTTTTTCTTAAGACAGTAGCTTAACGTTTTCATAGAAAACAATCGATGGATGACGTATCTAATATGTCTGTCAAAACTTGACCTAATTCGAGCGTCACACAGACAGAACGCAGTCTCTTTTATTTCATTGTCCGAAAGAGTACCTATATTAAACAAATCGCATTTTATAGTATGGAAAAACTCCATTTTTTCAAACAAAAAAAATCAATAAAAATTTACCTTCGTAAGTATTTGAATAATTTCTTTCGATCTTCCAATTTAATACTAGGATATACATATACATATTTTTTCATCTGTCTGTATGATACGTTAAAGTATAAACATATAAAAGGGATACAAAATCAGCTACTACATTATTAAAGAATAAAAGTTATGTCGCTTGATCTTTCAAGTAAAGCGAGCGAACGAATGAACGTACGAATGACGTAAGTCCTGTCATTTTTTTTCACAAAAAATAAGGCTTATAAAATTGCCAGTTTTAAAATAGTTTTAATTAAAAACTAACGGTAATTATACTTTACGTCACATAACGTACGAGTAAAAATAAGTACAAAAATGTTAAAAATTTACAATATATCACACGAACCATCTCCTTCGTTAATCCAGCATTGTTAATAAATATATTTTAAATAAATTTCTACAAGGTGGAAATTGAGTTAACACTTCTAATGTTCTGTAGACATTCCGATTAAATCTATTCGTCAAGAGTCAAACATTACGACTCTTCGAATGTCTTTATTCTCATATATTTCTATTCATACAAGAAAGCCTATAAAATAACTCTTACGCTACTCGGTAACTACTTACTTTAATTAAGTAGTAAGCTTTGTCCGGGCTACTTAAGTAGTTTTAATTTTATGTCTACAAAACATTAAAGAACTGGTTTATCGTTTCGCCGCGGGGGCTTGGGTGTGGTGTTGGCAACCCTCGACGTTCTCTGGCCAATCGCAGACGTTCTCGTTAGGGTTGAACACGAGGTTCGAAGGGCAGGGCATGTGGTGCTTCCTCTCACCTTCGCACATGTAGTACATCGTGCAGTCTGCTTTGTCTGGGTGGTAGGAGATGTGACCGTCTTCCTCTTCGCAGGTTACTTCGTTGGCTGGAAGAAAAGTTTATCAGTCAGTTAAGCTAATCTGTGTCTAGATCAGATATCGAGTCATTAGAGAAAGATAAAATAGGTATAAGCATAATACCTTAAGAGGTAAGCTGGTCAAATAGTTTATAAGAGCACGAAAAATTCTTAAAGTAACAGAAGTTTCTTATAGAAGAGAAAGTAAAATAAAAATATCGTATAGTGATTAACTATACATTTAACTACCCATTTTTGAAATTTCAACACACTCAGATAAATTTCTTGCAGCCCGTAACAATCAGTTAAATTAACTGGTGAGACATAGCCATAATATGATGTCCCTTTTATGAAAATTGTTCATTCGTCATTCGTCATACATAATCTCCAAATAGATAAAGCACTTACGATCTTTAGTAGTGTACTGTCCATTCGGGCTGGACGCTTCATACGGCCCATCATACTCCAACCGGACCTTGTATTCGCCAAGCTCCTGCTTCATGGCGCTGATGAGAGGATACTTCCCAGTTCCACAGGACCCTCGGAAGTCGTCCATGTCGATGGACCAGACCATGATACCGCCGAAGCCCTCTTCTTTAAGCCAGGCCATCTGTTTGTTGTTAGATATTTGTCAAAAGGGGTACACTAAGAATCTATAATCTAATACAGATTATACATCGATTAATAATTTTTTTTTTTTTTTATTTTTTTTTTTTATGTTATGTAGGTGAATTTTCAGTTAAAACTTCTTAATACATTATATCGTAAACAAAATTCTTATTACTCTAAAATATATAAAAGAAAGTCGTGTTAGTTACTTCACTTATAACTCGATAACGGCTCAACTGATTTTGCTGAAAATTGGTGGGGATGTAGTTTTGAACCAGGAGAAGGACATAGGATACTTTTTATCCACTTTCCAGGGGAATAAATTTCTTATGGAAGTAAGCGCGGTCGGAGTCGCGGGCAACAGCTAGTTACTCTATAATTCTCAAAAATGTTAAGTTGAATTCAGAGCCCGCTGGTCTTTTAGAATTTTACTAGAGGATTGTACATCTTTTAACCCACACTAGCAATATAAATATTTAGACATTTTTTAAAAGTTAAGCTTATGATTCTAGTCCCTAGCTAGTAACAAAACTCTATCAAATATGTAGCAGGAAATTACCTTAGTCTTCAAGGACCTTTCATCATCAAATCCAACCCACTGGTCATCTCTATACGCGAAGGGCACCATCTGCTCGTTGTCCCAGACCAGAGTCGTGTTGTCTTCTCTGAGGAAGTCGCAGATCTCATAGTAGGACATGAAGCCAGCCTCGTTGGTGAAGCGACCAGCTTGACCTGGTTAGAATAATTATTAAGTCAGTTGTTTCTTATTGGTACAGCTGCCATTGAAATAGGAATAAAAATATTATAGGATGAGGTAATATACGTTGATCTGCTAACATAAGGGGATATTCTCCCAAATTACTGGATTGATTTTTTTGGAATTTGAAAAAGACAATATACAAATTTATTTATATTATATTTCTTCATGCAAAGTCAGAAGTACAAAGTTGTTGTAAATTGAACTCTCCGTGGTAGCATTACTTATGTGGATTTTGAGTATTTTGATTGATTGATGGTGATTTAACCAGAAGGCAATTCAAATTTTGCAGGCGTCAGTAATGATCGTTTTTGTTGAAGTCAAGCGGAAGTGAAAAAAATAGTTGTTCATAATCGGCGGAGATATTGCGTATAAAAAAGTTCATCCCCAATTTTCCACCCTTGGGGGTCGAATTGAGAACCTCCTCCTTTTTGAAGTCGGTTGAAAATTGCTCCCATTTGTTGAATATTTTAAACGTCAAATTTACATAATGCCAAGTCTTTGGTAACAATTATAGAATATTTTTTTACATCAAGGCGCATATTTACAATGTTTAAAGTTATGTACCTCCACCAGATGCAGCAGCCCCTATATCGAATTGTGTCTCGTTGATCAAAGTGAAGGATCTTCCATAAGTTGGCATTCCAATCATCAGCTTCTCTTTGGGAGCGCCCTGACGAACCCATTCTCGGGCTGAGTAGTCCTGAAGATGAAGGAAATATTGATATTTATCATCAGGTATACAATACAATATTATGATAGGTGACGGAGGAAATTCGTTGGCAGTCGTTAAGAAAGGCTACGAATCTACGAAGGATGGAGTACAACATTACTAAAAGTTATTAATGGTGTATTATTTTTAAATACTAATTAGTACTATTCTAGTAAGTATATTTTTGAAACCTCAAAAATCTCAGAAGGAAACTCAAAATTCAATCTAAAACTACAATAACACGCTTCAAAGCGATCAAAATTTCTTACAAGCCTTTACGAAAGCTTACAAAACTTAATTGTGGCAATAACCATTGCATCTATTTAAATATTTTGACGCAGAACCTAACCGGCGGGCTTAATTTCAATTAAACGAATTCAAAGAACGCCCAAAAGTTGTTCGTCGAAAAACTCTTAACCCAAATTTGCGATATTAAAGAATCTATTTGCTTCCATAAACTGAATATTAAAATGCCCTATCGGCTGTCTTTAATTATTTTATCAATTAAGTTGAATCTCGACAAATTTGAATTGCAAAATAGCAGTTAGTAAACGATATATTTTGAACTATATTGATTGCTGTTGAACCTTCACGCTTGGTTAAATAAATAAACGGTCAGTTATTTTGAGTTACTATTACTGTTTTCTTTGAGTATTTGTTTTGGAAATACTAGCTGTTCTTTTATACGACAACGGTGAAACCACTGAACCCATTTTGATAAATGACAGCTTTGAATTGATGATTTAGATTCAGACCTCGTAAAAAACAAATGTATTAATAGTGCTCAAGATAAGAAAAACTTGGCGAGAAAGTGATGTGTAGGTATATATTATTATATTAAGCGTTAAGTCAAAATAAATGCTTCACATGCAGTCGAGGACATATTTATTTAATATATATTTACCCTTTTTTAATTAATGTATTATTAACTAAACACACAAATGAAATTTATTCCTTCCAGGCCAATACTACCCAATTATTACGCAATCGGATTATAGTTATAATTCTTTTTTTACATAATGGCAAGCAAGTAAATAGAAACTTACCACAGTGAGTTTCTTCTGGTAGCTGGTAGCACTTTCTAGAGGGAACAGAGGACTGTTGTGGCCAACCTGTCTCTCCCATTGGCCGTGGAAGTCATACGTCATCACATTGATGAAGTCCTGCAAAAAGTAGAATAAAGATAATTTTTCCAAGTACAAGAGATCGCTGCTTTCGCCAAGTTCTGAATCGCGCTTTTTATATTTTTTCTAGATGGTATATATTCAACGAATCATTCGTCTGTGGAAGAAGGTAGGTTCTCAGACTTGAACTAAAGGGATAATTGAGCTGTCAAGTAATGACATACGTCTAAACAAATATTGGAACAAAATTGTACATAATTGTTGTAACTATAACGATTCAAAAGTGTTGCCATATGCAACCTGGTTGATAAAAAATATATTTGAGTGTCTTTGACTATAATAGATAACACGCTACATTAAGTTATGTTCACAAATTCAAAACTCATCAGAAATAGAAACTAATTTGAAAAATGTAAGGCTATATGAAAATATGTGACTAACATCAAATAGTATTTCTAATTAGCAAAAGTGTTTAATGAATTGAACGTGCAAATAGGGAATTCTATGCAAATTTAGTTGATGCAATTTCTAAAAGCTATACTCGTATACAGATTTTTATTTTTATCTTCCCAACTCTGTGAGGGCACATGAAATGATACGCTATGATTAATGCATGAGGTAAACTGAAATTTTTTGAAATGTTGTATGTTATTTTTAATTTCTTAGAGTATCTTATTACCATGTTATCTTGTAATACATACAAGATAACATAGTAATAAGATAAGCAAACTGTGGAAGAGATGAAGATAATTTTGTTTTTTAAAAATACGTCATAATGAAATCTTTGATACGAGACTTATATTATGGAATATTCTTGATTAAATGAGTGATGAATTAAACTTGCTAATGAATCATACAGTCGACTACAAAATTTGATTGACAATTCACAAATCTTCTAACATATTTCATAAAGAAGATTTGTAACAAAAGGAAAATATATTCATTTAACTAATAAAATCTTGTAAGGATTAATCGGAATGTTGGATATCTTTAGTTATCGTATGAATTAAAAGTAAAAATTAAATGTTAAATTAAGTATGTTATCAAAAATGAGCACATCTCGCCCTCAAACTTAAAAGTTTGGCGAGGTTTTTATGTCAATTTATACTTGTATCTATAGATGATTAATAAAGAAAAAAAAAACCTTAATTCTCGTAGCAACTGCATACTTTAGAAGGTTCTTAGGTCATATATATTTAGGACTTACCAAATACTTGGAGATCTCAGGCACGTCATATCCAGCAGCGATGGCCTCGAAGGAGGCTGGTACAGCTGCGGTGAGGAGGAGACGGGGTTGTCCAGAGGACTTGGCTTCTCCCTCAAAGGCTAGACGCAGTTCTTTGAGAAGTGACACGAATGCTGCACGATCATCAGCGCCTCTGTTAAGAACAATGATTATAATGTCATGCCGATAAACTAAACACAAATAAATATAGCTCTAGGTAGAACCATATAACTGAAAATGGCTGAGCCGATTTGAATGATTTTTTATTTATTGGATTCATCTAGGAATAGTTGATAAAAAAAATTATAAGTAAGGTTTTTCGTGTATCGTTATTTTACTGTTTCAATATGTTGTTATTATTTTTTTAAATTTATAACTATGGGTAATGAAATTCTCATGAGATCGCTTATAAGACCGTTTTGTGTGCTGTTCTCTTTCTTCTTCGTTTCTAGTACATTTTTTTTGCTTTATAAAGAGTTTATTATTAATAATATTTTTGTTTGTATGTGTAACGAATTATTCGAATTGATGTGGTTATTTCCTTCATACGTCACTTCCCAAGTCCTTAATCCTTCAGTATTAAGTTATTACCAGCCACGCTTGGTCCTAAAAAACTTTTACGGTTCGCAATAAATAACTTTTTTACGTCCAACGTTTATAGTACCTTGGGTACTCCCAGTCGATGTCAAGGCCGTTAAATTGGTAGTCTCTGAGGAACTCGATCGCTTCGTAGACGAATTGGTTCATTCTGAAGACGTTGGAGGTCAGCTCTTTGAAGGGTGTTGATCCGAACGCCCAGCCGCCGATAGCTAAAAGAATCTGTAAGGAATTGTGGAATAAAGCTTTATATAATATTTAAACAGATCAGCTTACGTAATTGGGTAGAAACTGATTTTTTATATTAGAGGAAGCAAACGAGCAGGGGCGACATCTAGTTTTCAGTTACCTAAGTTTCTAGTAGGTTCTTCTCTGTAGAACTTGTTTTCTTATTTTGAATAAATATATATTCGACTTTGCTAAAGAAATCTATGTACTAAGTGTCACATACAAATTCAAATATAATTATCGCTGTTTAAAGAGAAGTACAAACCTTCAAATTAGGATTTTTCTCCCTAAGCGCGACTACTTTGTCGTACATATCGGCGTCTTTCTCGTCGGATTCTGCTAACTTGTAGTCCTTGAGGGTCGCGAAGGCATATATGACGTGGGTGCAGAGGTTAGGGTCAACGTTCTCTGGAGTGAAGCGACCGGCGCTTGGACGCTTAGAAGACCAGGATGTCAGATAGCAGAGGATTTGTGGTTCGCGCTCTGAAAGCAGATTGAATTTGTAGAATGGAAATTAAAATAATAGGTATCGGAGTTTCTGTTAGACTAATAAAACGTTTTTAGAAACTGGCCAAGAGCGAACGCGAACTAATCGCACAAGAATCGAATGGAACCCCCATTTATTGGAACTTGTCTATTTTTAATGTTGATTTTTAAAGACTACTACGCGGAGATAATAATTAGAGTCCTCTTTAACCCTTTAAGTACCGAAGTAAAAAAATCATGAATTGCTATTTAATTTTTTTTCATCCCCTATTATATTTAGTTCAGATCACGAACTCTAATTTATTTGTAATTGAAAATTTACTACAGCAAAAGTATTCTACATTACCTTTATTGAAAAACAAATCAATCACTGAATTGCCAACATTTCGTAATTGATCTGCTGAATTATTCATTTTAAAATAACGCGAATTTAATTCATCATTTTCCCCCAGCACACTTCTATCATAGTGACGGAAATTTGACAAATGACAAAAAATGCAAAGTAATTACTTTTGTAACTTGGCGATTAAGATCGAGAGGTCTGAAAGAGTGCGATAAAAAACGTACTGTCTTGTTTTAACTTAGGACTTGTTATTGTTCATATCCACTCAATGTGTATTTTTTTTCTAATTGAAAATGAAGACATTTAGGCCATTATTTTCATTGGTAAATTAAAAAGCTATACACGTAACAGAACGTATTTTTTATTACTCAGGACGTAAAATTTCGGGGCACTTATAAACTGTCGCTTTAGCTCGTAAACTTGACAAGCCTAAATCAGAAAACCCGTAAACATCCATTCTTAACAAACCATTATCGTTTGACCCCTCTAAATCGTCGATCATCGCAATAAAACTTTAAACAGTTTCAGATTCGCAGCTCTTTGAATTCTGGTCAACGCGAATCTAAAAGCACTTCAAATCTGAAACTTTTAGCAACTATGTTCTGACTTCGCTCTTTGAAAGGCTTACTGGAATGTCAGGAAGAAATCGATGTTAAGATGCGACCCTTGCAGCACCCCATGCTTGAATTGTCAAAGTTGTCGATAATTTTAAGCGACTTTAAGCATAATGTTATGTACGTTATAAGAAACGTTTTTTTACTAGCACCAGAATAAAAAATACTACACTAGCTTTATACGATAATGTGCTAAACGATAATTAATTATATAGGAAATATATAGTCATACCACGTGTTTCAATTAAGTACAGTAATATACATGTTTATCTTAGACAACAGCTAACTATGAAACATATTCAAGTTATCACCTAGTACTTAACAAAATCATTTACATCATAAGATTGTATGGCCAAAATTATGAGTACATTAAAACTTGCTGGGGAGTTGATGTTTCATTGTGGTATTGGAGACACGTATTATTAATTGCCACAACCAAACATCGAGTCTAAAACTTATTTTATCTACCAACAAAACATTGGTAAAATTGTAGCAACGTAGCCATTTCACAAAGAAAGAAAAAGAACCTGATTGGCATCAAATTTGCTTTGAACAAATTTTCTTAGTTATCATACAAGGCCTATTGAAGTATGCAAAAGAGAGTTATTACATGTCATTACCACACAATATACTTTCGACAATTTAGAAAGTTAACGACGATATATGAAACAGTGCATATGAAGACAAAGCTGGTGTTTTGGTGAAAGTCTTTTTGTAAAACATTTACATGTAAGTGGCTTGAAACGACTCTCTATTCAATTGTTGGAAGAATAACAAACACCCACAAAACGTTGCTATGAGTTAGGATTTGTTTATATCACAAGACTCTTGGCGAATATCAAAATACTGTTAGAAAATATTATTATATTGTATTTACTGATATCTAAAGATCTAATGGCCGAATAATTGCATTTTAAAGTACGTCTCATACCCATTGATAGGTGAAATTGAAAGCAATGCTAGCCTAGAAGAGATAGCTTATTGCCTAGGGTTATAGCGACTTAAGGCCGCCATTAACATGCACTTATTCAACTATATATAAAAATAATGTATCATTAAATAAATAACAATAAAATCTGCTGACATAAAAGAAAGGACTTTCTTAAATATGATTAGTGCTTAAGTATACCCACAAATTTTTAACGTCAAGTTTCTTAACGCTTGTAATGCTTCTAATGTCAATGGTCTACAAAAAAAATAAAACTCACTGTTCTTATCAACAATAGCTGCGTTGTTATTCTTCACGATGATCGTCTTGGTGGGCTTCTTCACTTTGCTGAGAACGTCTGAGAGGCTGATCTTGATTGGCTGAGGTTTCTCAGTCACCTCGATTACAGCACTTGCTGCGACAGACGCCCAGTCCACATCCTTGGCGTCTTTACCTCGTGATATACCACGGAGCTCTTCTCTGTAAAACAAAATAAAAAAGAACTGTAAAATAAATAGTGTTACGTTAGTTAGTGTTAGTATTAAAACAAAAATACGAAAGGGTCAGAAAGGATTGTTTTAAAATCTACTGGCTAAACAATTTGATAAGCTCGCTATTTGAATTTGGTATTTACAGTAGCTAACTACTATACGAGTATAATCGTAAAAATGTATTTCCCCTTTGTGTGTATATTGTATACTTATGAATGGTATTTTACTCTTTAATGAACTATCAAGTTCTAATGCTTTAACTAATTTATACCGTAATATCTAGTGTTACTTGTATACATAACAATTAAATGTTTGAGCGAATTTTCATTATGCCCAGTTAAACTATGGAACTACACGCAAAAACCGCGCCTTGACGTGGAGTTGCGGAAACCAGCCCGTGCTACCTATACCTATACCTACCTACTATGGAACTAAAAACAATTAAAATTCTTAGTGATTTTCCATCGCAAAGGCTTCCTATTAAACTACGATCTAACTAAGAGTCGGTATTTTTGTTAAAATAGTTCTAATTCTGTCACAGTAAGTTCGTAACGGAGAAAGTTCGAGAAATAAATCTTGGAAATAACTCTGATATCTGACGCTGTTAAATCGAGCGTCCCTCACTTAAAAATTCTAAAACGTACCAAGTTCCACTTGCAGAAAAACTTTGAGAATAAGAGAAAGATCGGTTCGGTTCGCTTAATGGAATTTTTTATGTAATATCTTTTGAGTTCGGACGTAATTGATTACTTGGAGACTTTAACTTACCCAGTTGCTTTACTAATGATACGTAGTTTCTTAGCACGCGTAGATTTTTATGCCTTTTCTTAGTAATTTCGTGGGTTATAAAATTGGCTGTGGTTTAAAATTTTAAACTACATATACAAACATGTACCTAACCGTTATCGTTACTTAAACATCGATAACGATAATTAACCGATTTAAATGATTTTGCTTTGCGTTCCAAATAAAAAAACATATTTCCATAAAAATGCCAGAATTATTTCATGTATCACATATTTCATGACAAATGTATTTTTTGGGAATACGACGTTCCTTGTATTGTTATGATAAACATATCTCTTTTGAAACCTACGAAAATACTAAGCGATATTCTTCCAAACCATTTGTGCAACACTACAATTGCCTTTCAACATATTCCACACTTACCCAGAGAAACACGATAAAGTTTATTTTTTACGGAACATTACTCGCGGGCCTACGAGCCATTTGCAACTGTTGTCATGTCACGAAGTATAGAGTTAATATACGTATGTATAACGTCCATGTCCAGTGTGAAAAATCATATAATTTAAATGTTTTATAGAGATACTAGCTGCTGCCCGCGACTCCGTCCGCGTGGATTTTTATATAAACTTTGACCCCCCTTTCCCCTCTTATAACCTTCTTTTAAAAAGTAACCTATTTATCTCAGGCTCTAGACAATCTGTGTACCAAATTTCATTACAATCGGTTAAAGCGTAAAATTATAAAAAGTCAACTCGCGCAATCTATTGGGGGCTGATTTAAAAAAAAGTAGCCTATGTCCTTCCCCTATCTTTATACTGACCCGACTATCTTTATACCAAATTTTGTTCGAATCAGTTCAGTAGTTTTAGCGTGATGGAAATACAGACAGACAGAGTTACTTTCGCATTTATCTTATCGTGTCACAATGTTTGTCCTCAATGGACCCCTAAACCACTTAACCGATTATAATAAAATTCGTACACCGTGTGCAGTTTGATCCAACTTAAAAGATAGGATAGCTTACATCCCGGTATTGCCCCGGGAACGGGAACTACGCGGGTAAAACCGCGGGACACAGCTAGTAATATTAGTAAGGATTACCGCATGGCGCCGATGAGTGGGTATTTAACGTTGCCGCCGCAAATATTGCCGCTGAAGTCGTCCATGTCTACTGTCCACACCATGGCACCTCCGAAACCGTTGTCTTTGATCCACCTGTTGATATATCATTAAATAATTACCTTACTACAATGATATTTTATAATTGATATACCCATACAAATCAACCCAAAAAAGTGTTCCGCACAGCAGTGGCAGCACACATACATACAAGTCAAAACGATAGAAAGAAAAAATGATAAAACCAACAAAAAAACAGAATGAAAGTTTTGTCAGTTGCGGGTGAATGCACCGGCAACCAATAACCTAAAGGTAAGAAGTCCTTATTAGGAATTTTGCGTCTTAAAAATTTTGCGCTAATAACATATCTATTTAATATAATATCATTGCCTAACTAATATTATAAGCACGATTTTTTGTATGTACATATAGTTAACCTTTTACGTGAGAACTAATGAAATTATTTGGTTGGAATTAGACATGCAACCTGAATTACTAGATAGTAAAGTTTTTATCTCAGTAAAAGCAATTAAAAAAAAGTTCGGCTTCTTCAGCTTGTCTCACCACTTCATAGAATAAAAAAAAAAAGTTTTTTTGAGTTGTTTTTTGGAATTAAATATGTTCGTGGACGTTTGAAGTTTATTAAACTTTTTACAATGAAGCTAGGTTTAATCAATTCACGTGTTTATTGTGTGTTTTTGCATCATAAAAGTAAAAGTCAGTTAGAAGTTCAAGCCATATAGACAGACGATCAAGCGGTTAGTGAGTTCATCCAACGCGGGGTCAATTGATTTAGTAATTGTAGATTTTATCCTAGCTTCAAAATTGCTTACATTATAAGGGTTGTTTTAGTAAACTTTTGTGAAAAGTTTTCAGTAGTGAACAAATTTTGATGATTTTTGTAAAATTTTCACTTGTTCTTTTAATTGCTTTGTCAACTGTATAGAAATAGCATGCAATTATATTTTATTATTAGTTTTATTTAATATAAAAGCGTAGTATAAATTTTAAATAAGTTAAGTTGAAAGGATATTATTTGCATCTATTGAACCAGTTTTGATAATACTTTTCTAATACAAAAGTACAACTGTTTTGCTGTAAAAACCTCGTCGCATTTTGAAAAAAAAAAACAAATTAACACTGCTCCATTTGATGTTATACTTATTTATTTTCATATAAAAATAAATAAGTATAACTTATTTTGCCAATAAATGTTTATAAAAAATAAATAAACCTAAGTTTTTCAATAAATACATAAATGATTACCTCATTTTGTTTCTAATAGACTTTTCGTCATCGAATCCGACCCACTGGTCACCGTGGATGGCGTAAGGCACCTTCATCTCATCGTCCCATACGTAGGTACCGCCGTTCTTGAGAATTTCACAGACCTATATACAAAAAAAAACATTTCAATGAGATTCAAGTACTATGCAAAATTTCCTATTAAACCATTCTATCTATAATAAACCCCATTACAATTCATTGAGTAGTTTTAAAGATCTAAGTAAACATACAAAAACATCCCTATGTTTTGGATGTTTTAATTTATTTTGACTGTGTATGGACAAAGTCAAAACAATAATCTTTTTTCTTTATTCAACGACACGAAGCATTTTGAATCGTTATAGTATAAGAAAACAATCATTAACCACCGGTTGGGAAAGCAGTTTCTACAGAGAACAACGAAACGCTTTTAGTAGCTCTTTTAAAATAAAAAGGTGCAATAGTAATTCATGTACATAGCAAAATTCATACACAATAAAAGGTTACTACCCTGCGAGCTTTTTGCCTTCAATATATTCGTTTATAGTACAATAAGCTTCAATCAAAACAGTACGATAAATCTATTAGACTAATAATTGTTTTGTACTATGTAGTGTTAGTTAGTTTTTTTATAATAAAAATAAACCTGCTTCAACGATTTTAAATACTGTTAAAAGTGTTTAAAGACAATAAAGATAATCTTCACAGCTTTCTCAATACAAAACAATCTGATTGAAACGTACCCTTTGAAAACAAATCGAATTAAGTCGGAACGACTTCGTGAAAATAACAAATTCCTGAAGTCCTTTATAGCTGTGTAAATTGCAAATTAGAAAGAAAGCTTTATCAAACCATTAACCTTGGAGCAAACGGTCCTGTAAGACACTAAGACTTAGTCGCGTTTACTTAAACGATGAGAAACTTCGGTTTACAGTGTGTCGTTACGATATTTTTTGTCGTAATGTAACAAAAATATCGTTTGACTGTTTCGTGACGATTTGATTTTTAGGTATATTGTAATGTAACTAGAACTATAGTTCTACACACTATAGTATGTACGAGCGAGTTTCATTAAATAAAACAAAAATGTTTTCTTCGCCATATTTCGAAGTAATGTAGCTAAATAAAATAAATACAAATATGTTTGACTCTAAGTAACACTACTTCAAAATCATAATATTAGCGCATGAGGCATTTTGTAATTGGCCATTGCGCAAATGTTTTTACGACTCTTTAAACACAGTCGCTATTAAAGAATCAGAATTAATAACGTATTTAATAACCCTATAACATGACCCTCATCGTTTGGGCGTTTTTCTTTACAATAAATTAGACACTTAGTCGTACCGACTCAATGTAAACGGTTATCCACGAACATTTTTAATTAAACTCACCTCATAATAGGCAAGGAAGCCTCCTTCCTTTGTATATTCGCCGGCCTTCCCGCCCCCGCTCGCTGGAGAATTCACCTTAAAGTTATTCACATTCGACAGAGTGAATGTTCGTCCGTATGTTGGCATACCTGGAATATCACGACATTATATAATCCCACTTAAATAAGGAATAGGATAGAATAGGACTATACTATAGATCGCGTCACGAATGTTTAGCGCTGGACGAGAATAGCTGCGCATCGGTAGAATCGCGCTCGTAATTGTCGTATTGGTGCGAGAAAGACAACACGACTGGGTCAACCAATCAACGCTCGCGCACCCGACGATCACGCGCCCCGCGCGCCTTGCCGTCCCCTCGATACCTTATTTTTGACTTCTGGGCAGGTTTCGTTCAGCGCTAAAGATTCGTGACGCGACTTATACCTATTTGTAGGTAGCACTATATCATAGGTCTTTGGTATGTTACGCTAACTTAATCACTTTACGATGAGGATGATATATTTTATATGCGCTATATTTATAAACGGTTTCAAA
>JADANM010006710.1:8787559-8810015 GCA_026213755.1 Eurema hecabe
TACTAGGAAATTATTGAGAATTTTCTTTAATTAGTATCTTCTAGAGCTTAATAAAGAATTCCTTAATTAACTATGTTTCATACAAAAAATTGTCAAATGTTAATGCAGTTAAAATATGAAGTTAATCGCGATCTGGTTGTAAAGGTATTTAGAAAGGTCTCCAGTTACAAGGACGTAGTTAGCCGGTGTTAACTTGGCGTTGTTTCGTATATTAACACTAAATAAAATAATAAAACCATTCTACAAAATAATTGACCGATATTTTTTTGGTTATTATTTAATCAATGAACCATTATATTTTAATTAATTAATTAACCAAGAAAATTCCATTTTTCTTATTATTCCATTTTTATTGTGTGGAGTTAATCTCCGGAGAATTTAACGTTAATTAAGTATATATTGTAACTAATTTTTAAATAATAACGTCTAAAAGGGAAAACTGAATAAAGATGGCAAAGAAAAAATGGGCCTCCGATGTTTCCATTTACACGTACAGAACGAAACGCAATGCCATCTCTAAAGAGATGCCACTACGCTAATTTTTATTGAAAGGGTGGTACCATCCTAAAATCAACCTAACATGGCTCTACCACCTTTTAAAGCTATTTACCCAACTCTATTTCATCTAAATTGACTCAAGAGACTCGTCTTCGAAATTTCTTCCTCAAGTATTTAAACGAAGAACTCATAGCATATAACTTAACATATAACTTAAACACAGCCAATGCAAGTATCTCATATTCGAGTATTTGCTTAAGTACAATGATTAATACGGACGTGTAACTTAACCGTAACTTAAACAGTACCAAGTCTGTTCATAATTAACCCTTTCAACGTGTGCTGACAACTCGCAGTGTTAATGAGTTGCTTTAAAGTAACTGTTAAGTGAGGAGAAGGCTTTTTAAGTTAATTTAGCATTTATCTTAAGTATGAATTTTTTAAGCAAGGCTTTATTTTTTCATTTATATGTAATACGAATCTCTTGCCTGTTCATGCTCACACACAATTATATTATAATATATCATAATCTCCTTATTTTTTATTACTTATTATCATGGAATTCTTTAATATGACTTATATTAATTTACTATTTTAACAATTAATTCAATAGAGCATCTATTTCATTGTATGCTGGTGTGGTTAAATACGTTTTTCATTTATATATCCGCTTTAAGTATGAATTTTTAATACTTTAAACTCCAATATATTTAACAGTTACTTTAATGTTTTCACCTAAAATGTTTCGTCAAAAAAGCCTTTTCCACACTAAGTGAATCCACTAAGAACATGTAACAGTAAAGCTGGAGGCTCAATACTACAAGTTTAGTAGACTCACTCACTCACTCACTCTCAAACTAGATCCTTGATTAATACATTGGATCCCAGTCCTGTTATATCGAAAGGTAGACTCATTACTATGCAGTCTTTGAAATACGTCTGTCTTTACTTTTGTAATGCTATATTCTACTTCTTATATTATTAGTAATTGTTAAAAATTACCTATAAACAAATTAATCGCAAAATGTGTTGGTAAGCGCATAGCTCGATAACAGCTGAACCGATTTACATAATTCTTTTTTTAGTATAAACCTAGATGTACAAGAATGATTTTTAGGCAAAAAAATTGTAAGGAAAAAAATCCTACGTCTTGTAAGGTTTTATTAATATGAGGATTCGTACAGCGTACACGAAGTTGCGTTATGTACTTATGCCGGTTAGTATGACTATAAAGTATCATTGCTTAGCTTCCTCTTAATGATAACAATAATACTATAATATACATTACTTGATTAATTATGATAATTTTTTACTATATCTTACTTTAGCTAGTAATGCGATATTAGCCAGGAAATAAATATTTATATATATAGTATGTGGAAGACTGAAGAATCTGGACCATTTATAGCGCAACAATTTTGCATTTTAATTAATTTTATAAGGTCTTTAAGGGAGGATATACTTGTGTGGGTATATCGTGGTTTTTTGCATTACGTTGAAACCAAGTACTGTTTAATGAAGACGTTCATAAAAAATATTTAGAATTTGAGGTATAATATTCGTCGCATAAAAATTTAGATTATAAAATCTATATACCTAAAATATGCCATCAGAACTAAAACGAATCATTGAAATTTAAAATACTGGAAAATTGGCAAGGGTTTTTTTACGCGGGTGTTAGTGATCCTAAGTCATTAAAAGCGGTTCAGCAATAAGACAGAAACGAATTTTATGAACTACAGAGATATAAAAAAGTTTGGGAAAAAATATCGCGTTTATTGTGAATTAAAAAATATTTCCAAATGAATAAATAAAATTTACCAAATATCAAAATCTAATGAAAATATTATATTTCATAATAACGATATTGTAAACGTCTCGTACAATTAAGTTATTGGTAATGTGTAATCAAGTATGCGTTGTGTGGCTTAGACCATGGTTCCAAGTTACGAAAGGACCTAATTATGGTTAAAGTCGGCGACAGACGTGCAGCGTTTGTACTAAACATATTTACTAGCTTTTTTAATTTATACTGGCTAGCCTTTGGGCCGATAAAAATAAGTTTATATGCTTAATAGTACTTAGTATTTAAAGCATTTTTTTAAGGTCTTATGGCAGTCAAGCTTTCTGCAGCGTAATAGTGTTTCACATGATCTAAGAGATTATGTCAATAGACATTTATAAGTAAAAAAATGTTACAATTATTCAGGAAAATTATGTCGCAAGAACGTTCATGTACAAACGAGAATCGTAAATCGTTTCTTTGTAAGATTTTTTTACGTAAGAGAAGTGGTCATCACCACTTTTAAACACTAGCAAACCTTAACTGACTTTTTAAGAATTTTATGTCTACAAAATTTTTAGCAATTGTAAATCGCTGCACGTGTAAAGACGCTTTACAGTAGACTTGGTGGCATGACGCAACCTGTGTTGTGGTTTGATGAAATTGACCTATGTCCTACACAAACATACATACTAGTTGCGCATAGCAAGTGCAACCTAATTTTAAGTATAGATACGAAAAGTCTATAATATAAAGAGACTTTTTGTATGTATGTACGGAAGTATAATTAATATAAATTAATTAAGTATTTATTTATATGGAAACTACATTATTAGTGACGTCATAGGCAAATAAAATAGTAGGGCACATCTAGAACTTATATGTAGTATAAAATAATCATACTGATAATATACTGTTTTAAAAAATTTGATAAAATCATGCCGCAAAGATAGTGAAGTTGTTAAGAAAAACTAACGTATCTTTAAAGCGATATTACAACTAACTAATTAACTATACAAATTATTATTATTGTAATATTTTATCCTCTATGGTCGCCTGGAAGAGAACACTTTGTAGTGATAAGTCCGTCAGTGATTAAACATGGTTACTCTCTGAGCTTAAGACATTTAAATTATGTTTTATAACTAATAATTATGTTTTAAACTATTTCATTATATTTACCTATTTAAGTTAAGTAAAGAGTTGACCACTAAATTTACTTATACTTTTCATTCCTTAATAAAGGTAAATGTTTTATTAAATAAACCGCAAAGCGATCCCAACTACGCCATTAAATAAAATATACTGCCTTAAAGACGTTTACATTAAAATCAAATTTATCGATAATAGGTCAGCACTAATGCCTATGTCACGTGGCGCGACCGTTTTATAGATGCGATCCTAGCTATCGATAGGAAATAGAATTATGTAAGGTAGACGCAGTGCTGACGTCGGCTATCGATAAAATATTTGATTAAGCTCCCGATACCTGACCTTGCCTAGTGATGTGTCGGTAACCGATCAACCTGTCGATATTTTTTAAAATTAATGTTTAAAATTTAAATTCGTTGATTTTAGTTCTAAATAGAAAGATGTCAATTCGTTTTTTAATACAATAATTTTTGTGGGAAGTGTTTTTTATTAGTAAAAAATGTGTTAAAAGGTCGTGAAATAATCATACATGTACTACTTTCATCTTTATAACATTACTAAGAATTTTACTTACTTGTAAAATAACAAAATTAGCTTACTATTAAAATATAAAAAAGAAAATATGTACTTAAAACGAAATTTTTCTTTAATAAATAGTTTTTTTTTGGCAAGTGATATGAGCTTATCTCTGAATAAAAAGTAGTGCCCAGGGGAATACATGATGTGCCGAGCCGGGAACAAAAGTTATTTGGTGAGAGTATAAAAGCGTAATTTTTTTGACATTAAAATATTACATTTAAAAATTTATTATTATAAATAACAATGAATATTGTTAAACACAACCACGATAACAAATCAATAAGTTTAATGTTTGTGTATGTTTCTTAAGTTTCACGAAAAGTTTTCAGTTATTTACGACAACATACGAGATTTTTTTAATTTAAAACACGTGTTTTTTTGTAATTTGCGAGTAAACGAAAAAATTCGATTAAATTTGAAAATTCTGTAAAGTATCGATAAGCATTAGTACATCACTATTAATAGTATTGCTGGTGACAGGTGCAACCACAGCCGTTCTATCGATACTGCACACGGTAAACAGGGTCTCAATAAAAATAGTAGTTTTAAAAAATGTAGGTCATACAAAATTTATTTACTTGCAATTTGTTTTATATATTCAAAATATTGTTTTAATCAAATGATTTAGCACATTCAAAACTATTTCCAAATCTCCTTACCTCAAACCATTAGAACATTGAGAAAAAAAAAACTTTACTTATTGTCATATATATATATATATATATATATACCGAAGAGAGACTCTCCCATTGTTCCGATTTAACGCAACGGGTGTACAAGCACCTTTATAGAATATTCTCCGTAACTGTCAAACACCTACCTTTCAACAGCATCACGTAGTTTTTCTTATCATCTCCGCCCTTGGGGTACTCCCAATCAATGTCCAGTCCATCGAAGTTCCTATCCCTGAGGTACGGAATGGCCGAGTAGATGAACGTCTGTCTGGAGTAGCGCGTAGCTGACATCTCCTTGAATTTCTGCGTCCCGAATGACCATCCACCTGAGACACAAAAAGGCTGAGTTTAATAAAAAATATTTAAAAGAATATATCGTTCCTTTAAACAAATGTGGATTCTTAAATTTTCCAATTCTTTCACTAACTTTGAAACTAAAAAACCATTATTCAAAATGTAATAGCTGTTGTTACAGAAAAAAATTATAAACAATAATCAAAGCAGGTTATTCGTAAGTCGTGTATAGCGTAAAGTTTTAACTTATTGTCTACATCCAAATAATGTAATGCAATAACTACATTATAATGAAAGTAACAGGTCTAATACCTTAAGGACCATTACCAAAATAAGACACGTCAACATGACAAGCAATCCGATATACTGCCCTTTGATTAAGTAATGATTCAACCACAGCAATTAGGAGCTAATTATCACTGCTAAGATTGACGTTAACCAGGATTATGTTAAACTAGAGATTTAGGCTGAATTCCTAATGTTAAGCTGAATGAGGCTAGCTCACTCGGAGTGATACCACTCTCCTACAGAAAACCAGAGAATCTCTGAAGAGATGTCATTACTTCTCTTCTGTCATCACTTCACACCCTTCTTTATCCCTTTCCATTGCCCCTTTTTTAAAACCGATAATGAATTCTAAGCTTGGTAAAGGCTCATAGCCGATGGTCGCTTACAATCCCATAAGGCCTCTGCTCGTCGAGAGTAAAGTTTAATACTATATATTAGCAGTTACGTACGTATTTACTCTAAATTACAATATATACATACATATTGTTCAAAGTGATACTTCTAATCAATTATTTCACAACTATATTGTAAAGGAATCTTACGTTTCGTCACCAGAGCTTGGGAAAATCGATTAGAACTAATTCATAATAAGCTAACAATACGTTTTCACAGAGTTACGTACATTATTGTTGCATTCAACGTTTTTGTCGGTATCGGGAAAATAGGTGAAAATGCTCTTACGTGGGAACCAAGGCGTAGTGATGGGAAAAAACGGGACCGTTATCGATAAATTGTTAAATAATATTTTTTTGTTGGGAGTTTTCTGAACTATCTGGAAGTGATCTTTTTTGATTGTACTTAAAATATATATGATATTAAAGTAATCAAAATGTACTATTATTAGTATAAAAAATTACAAACTGTATAAATAGAATTTTTTTTCGTTGTTTTAGTAGCAACAATACCGGGAATCAAAAAAGTTCGTATAAGTATTCCGCTTAAAAGTAACAATCATCATACACCCTCACAAACTCCCATTTTTAGTGTTAGTGAATATTTATTTGACTTTAACTGAATGTAACTAAACATTTCGTAAGGCAATACAAAAGATATTTAATTAAGTATAACGTTGTCGGTAAGAGGATATATAAAAACAAACATACAATATTGTATTTCCTATCACATATCGTGCAATAAAAATCGGTACATATCAGGAAACGTTCTGGTACTGCTTTAGAAAGTAGGCTTTATTTTATGTAACGAGCGGTATGTCAAGTAATTAATCTTATGTAAGACAAATTGTCAAGCCGTCAAGTCAAACAAAACATTCATTACGTCACTGTCACTGTACAGTTAGTGTTCATTTTAGGTTCTGAAACCAGTCCAATTGTGGCTTAGGTCTCAATTTATTTTTTAGATGAAGAAAGAGGCTTACTTAGGCTGACTTTTGTTGCCATAGTATTATGTCTTTAGGTAACTAATCTTTTTGCTTGTTTACTATAAATTGGTAATCTTTGCAATAGCATGTAAAGTTTAAAAGCCAGTCCCCTTATAAATATTATTCGTATGGTCTTAATGCAAGTTCACATAACTTCAGCTAAAACTTATCTATCGTATTTTTGTGTGTCATAAACAAATGTCTAATTCCTTACCTTATTAAGTTGTTAAGAAAAACTAACGTTACTTTAAAGCGCATACAAATAATTACTATTGTTATATTTTCTCCACTATGATCGCCTGGAAGAGATCACTTACTACGTGAAATCTCACAACACGAACCGCACCCATAATATCGTTACCTAACCACGCCCTACGAGTAGAAATAATCTATTGTCAAACAAGCATATAATCACAGTAATTAAGCGGACATTTCCACACATAAAGAGAACTCATTACCTTGAGGAACTGTTCCACCGGAACTACTACGGAACTCTCTAATTCAAATCAAAATAATTGATCCACGAAGTTGTTGATTGATATAGCAAATGAACATAATTACGCCGAAGTCACGCAACGCTAACAGCTTTATATAGATATTATTTTACATTTAAACACACGGCTAATGTTTCAATTATAATGAAATAGCTGCGTGCGGGTTTGGTAGCGTAATTTGCTTTCCAGTATCAATACTGGGACAAAATGTACCCTATATCTTAATTTGGGATCTAATCTACTTACGTGCTAAATTTCAAACAAATCAATGCAGTAGTTTTTGCGTGAAAGAGCAACAAACTAAGCAATTCATAGAAATAAGATATAACAATGACGTTATATTCTTTATACGTTTTTTTATATTTATAAAAAATAGATTTAAGTTGGGATACGTAATACTATTTTCCACATATTATTACCAAATTTAAGATACGCACCTTAATTGAGCTCGTAAAAAATACTAGTTAATTATTTCATCGTTTTTGTTAAAAAAATATTATCGATATACTTAGAACATCACTATCATCGATTATAAAACCTCCTTTTGTAGTGAACTCCACGTCTTCACTTAAGCACCGCCTTTGTTTACATTGTAAGTAGGTTCACAGCGATAACTTTCTTAAAATGTATTAGTTATTTACTTTCATTTATACTTAATTTAAACTTGCATTGTTTTATTCATTTATCCTCAGTCTTTAGCAGTAAATAAAAAAGTTTATAATGGTATATGTATATAGATATATATGGGTGTTTGTAACTTATTCATACAAAAATTCTTCTGTATATTTTTGGGTGAAGTGTGGTGTTCAAGTTGGTTATAGTTTTTATCCTGGTATTGCAACGAATACGAGAATTAAGCGCGTAAAACCAAAGAGTGTAAATAGTTATAGTATTAAAATCTCGAAAACTTGTGGGGAACGTATAGATGTAAAACTGCCTTTAAAAAATCCGTAAATTGTTTAATACCTAATGTATTAATCTATACTAATAAATAAATTTTCGCGCAGAAAGTAGTTGTGTTATCACTGCGCCAAGCGGTCGTCGATATAATATTATTAAGAAGTAAAGTTTGTGTGTTTGTTAAATTGTAAGGGGTAATCTCGGTATCTACGGAACCGATTTTAAAAATTCTTCCACCAATAGAAAGCCACATTATTGCTGAGTGTCATAGACTATATAAAAAAGGATTGTTAACATTTAAACTCACCAATAGCAAGCAGAGTCTTCAATTTAGGGTTAGCCTTCTTAAGCACGTTGATTCTATCGTAAAGACCGGTCTTTCCATCCTTGGTCTCATCGTTGGACTCGAAGGAGGAGAGCTTCCCCTTCTTCATCCAGCCGAACGCGAAGATGATGTGGGTGCAAAGATCTGGCTGAATGTCTTCGGGGACAAATTTGCCGAGCTTGGTCCTGTATTGGGACCAGTTGGTGTAGTAGCAGACCACCTGGAAACAAAAAGGGAATAAGTAACTGTAATAATATTTCAGAGTCTTAAAGTTTTATCGGTATTTTTTTCAAAAAATCTAAAAGAAACAAAACAGTAACACATACTCCATGGTGACGTAGGATTCTGCTGAAGAGAAATGGTAAATTAATACATATTTTTTATTGATTCCAAAATAGAAGAATAAGTTCACGACAAATTTTGGCCTGGCTATTACTTGGTGGTGTAAATTTAATATTAAGGTTTCATTGAAATAATTTTGTCGAAGTAAAAATATGCTATTAATTTTATAATATTCCAGTATCTAAGTATACATTTTTCAACTGTTCAGGTACGTTTTACTAAACGCAGCGATTAAAAGGATATCCTATATCGAGCGTTATATTATGTTAAAACGAATTGACCTATCTATGGTAGCATGGAAAATTCCCCTCTATTCCTATAGCCAATAGGATCAAAATATCTTATCACTTCCTGAAGGTAAACAAGTGTGCTTTTACGTTCAAAAAGCTGTTCACATCCGCGTTGTCAACAATGTCGAGTTCCAACTTTAGTATTGAAATTTAGAATCTAACGCATGGTAATAAGGTTTAATATCGAATCAGAAATTTAACTTGGATTTGCTCAAAGCAAGGTCCAGGCTTGCTTCCTGACGCCTCTCGAAGGAAAATACAGCCTTTCTAAATGTAAGTGCGATGATCTCTAATATTGTCATTTGCATTGTAACTAGTTTTCTTGACTTCTTGATGATACCGGTGTAATAACTTTCTGATGCAGGAAGAGAAATTATTCCGTTATAATGACTTGGCCTTTTAGATTTGCATTTATAGATAGTATTTTTATTATTTTAAATGAAAATTAATACGGGATAGTATTTTGTATAACATTTCTGTATAAAATGAAACTAGGTACATGTATCTTTAATGAAATAATTTATTATTAGTTCTTATTACGATTCTTTGCCATCTGTTTATTTTATTTAAGTCCTTGTTGCCTTTTTATAAATCACTGATTGTTGTTACCACCGCAATTTACAATTGCATTATTTTTATTATTTGTTATGCAATAAATAATAAATAAAGGTATATAAAAAAACCCATTCGAAATAATCAAATGAATTTATTACATGGTAATAAAATACAGACATAGTATTCGTTGTTATAAAAGAATGTTTTCTTTCGTAGCTGTCAAACCAGTGGAGTACTCCAAGGTAACATGCTAGGTCCACTATAATTGCTTACATACATTGTTCCTACCATACTAGGAGCTGAATGCCGTGATAAAACAAAATTATGGAAATTATGTTGAACATGCAATATCGTTTGATTTGCATCGGCCGTTGAGTTTGTGAAATCAGAGCGCAAATGAATTATAAGTCAGCAGACTCGGGTACCCAACTGCTATGAATAAAATGAACTGTTAAATTTTTCATATTACTCGTATTTATTTATTTATTCAAATTTTCTTACCATCTACAACATTACAAATTTCATTGAATACAAAATTTGGATCAGACTTATCAGTCCAGTGGTCTCTTCCAGGCTACATACACATTTTAAAGATAATAAGAAATACTATATGTATTTATTATTTATATATTATTAGTATCTCATAGATATTGCATTTACTTTAAGTTTGTTTCTTGGATATGATATTTTATGTTTAGATTTTAGTCATAAGTTCGGTTATTATATTATTATTGAGGTTTCGAAGTTAAGTGTATAATTTCTTAAGTGCAAAAAGTGGTAGTCAAAAATATAATTATCTACCTTACTTTACGGGACGAATGTTTTTAGATAAAATAATTGCAATTACAATTATTACGAAGACTTTATCGTTGATATGTGATTACTCAAGCCACGCTACATTAAAACTTAAATTGTTGCTTCAATGTTTTTTAAATCTAAATTCTTTAATAGCCAAGAAAACGTGGTGAGTCTAGTTTTAGCGAATAGGCTGCGTTTGTAATTGAAATGTTTGATCGTCTGGATGTAGGAATGCGATTAAAATATTGATCGGAAGTGCCACAGTTCGGAGATGCATTGATGAATACATTTATGATCATGCGAGAGTAGTTGGATGAATCCGAGATTAATACATTCGTAGCGTCGAGTTCTGAATCGCGCTTATGATATTTATCGAGATTTGATATAAATATAGCTTCGACATCGAATCGTTGGGGTTAAAGGCTAGTCAGTTGTTCGACTCGTCCAGGACTCTTTGTTTCGTAGCAAGGTTACATACTCGCCTTTTTCACATGGTAAGGTAACATTGGAAAAGCAGACTGTAATAAAAATACTCCCATGTCTCTAAAGATAAGAATTAGTGAAATGGATACAGCCAGTCACGATTCTAAATGAAACAGAGGATTATTTCCTGCGGCCTCAATCGTGTAAAACCTTATCCTTGTTCCTCAAATATAAAGCACTAGGTACTCTTTTTAATTCTGAAATGCTAGACGAAATTATAGATAGAACATCAAATAAAGCAACAAAAACCTTTAAAGCCGGGATATTAACTAAAAACGAACCTTATATCCATCCTTATCCCTATGGTCGTCAGTAGCTACGGAGTTGTCGAGAGCAGCAGAAGACTTGCGGCTGGCGACGTTCGGGCGACCACGGATCTTGGGCCTGTTCACGCTAGCTGATATAACCTGGTCTGAGGACCTTGATACGCTGGTCGAGACGGATGTTGTCACTTTGCTGGGCTTGCGGAGCCGTCTGCGAGTACCTGGAAGATTGTTATGTTATAGTTTTTATACTAGTTGTCTTAAGTGGTTGCTATGTGCAAAATTTTGACGATAGTATTTGTCCATAAAGCGATACAAATGTATATCACATCCCTCTGAGCCCTTCAATAACAATAACCTCTAAATTTCGTATTCGTTATATTCTGATAGATTCATTTGCATTTTCTCAAAGTGGAAACCAAAAGTAAGACGTAGGGTCTTACTTTTGGTTTTCAGCCCGTCGCATATAATTGCCAAGCCCTATACAATCTCTGTTCAAATAATAATATCTCCAACTAGATATCATTACTTGACACCTGTTTTAGATAGGAGCGTTTTTATAATTTACCTTTATGGCTTGGTTCTACCACACAGAACATGACTTTACCACTCGCACCATTCCTCTAACATCTGACAAAGCGTGGGACTATCCACGGGGTGCGACTAGTATGCACACGGATGGCAATTGGAGTTAATCGCTAAGACAGTGCCATTGAAGCTATTTGGAGCGTGCAGGTCTACTTACGCTAATGCAAGATCTTCATTATATTACTCTAAGGTTTTGTTAGGCATTAAAATAATATGTACTAGTTTTAACAGCAGGCAAATCCAACCAGCAAGGCTAGTTTGTTATAAGAGTAACTACATTATTTTTAAAATGTCACTTAATAGAATTTAGTCTTTTTTGTGTAAAACCTTAAACAATAAGATTCGTGTTAGTAACTTAATAAGTATTTGACTTATTTTTTCTACTTACTCGATGAATCTGTGGATGTTGTGAATACAGCGATAAGAAGCAGAACGGTGAACGACCACCTTAACAATCTTGGTGGCAACTGGAACAAATTGAAAAAAAATGAGTATCAATGAGTTTTCTAAAAAATCTTTAGGATTTATTTACTAGTATTTGTACAATATTTATTTTGCCAAGCACATTTATAATGTGAAACGAAACGTAGAAATTCGTGACAGAACTATGACGTCACAATCCAATCGCTTCTATGACATCAATTCGTAGTAGTCGAGTCAAATGACGTAATTTGACAGTACGATGCCATATCGTAGTACATATATAACAGGCTTACTTTAACCCCGTACCCCGTTCTTGTAGATAAAATAATCTTAAATAAGCTTAAAACCTTAAGATAGCACATGACATAATTATGCACGGCGCAACTTGGCGCGCTCTCCGTACACAATATAATGTAAAATTAATAATCCCGTATACAGTGCGCCCAAGATATCGTGGTAACTCGATCCCGGCACGAATACATTATGCATGCGACACACGTGCTTGCGAATATTGCATAAATGTGTTAGGTTATTTTCTGTGAACATAGCTTTATGTTTGACGATAGATTATTTCCGAATTGATACATTCTAATAATGTTTATGTCATACTTGCGACCCACCCAGGCTTCGCTTGCATAAATTATGCAATATTTATAGGTACATATAAAGCTTCCTCTTAAATCACTCTGTCTATAAAAAAACCGCATGAGAATGGGTTGCATAGTTATAAAGATTAAAGCATATAAACACAGACAGAGAAAGCGACTTTAATTTATATTATGTAGTGATAATTAGGAGCCTTAATTCATAGTGAAGTCTATATGTACTAGATGTAATATATCGAATATTATATCTAGTACATATAGTAGCACTTTTGTATCGTCAAAGTATTACAAATAGAGTGGGTTAACAGTTTTTAAAAAGTAAAATTGGAATTTGGAACAAATGAAACAAACACACAAAGTTTTTTTTATCTACCTATATAATAAATATGTAGCTATTCTGGCACGCTATCGGGCTTATGTTAAATTTATAATTCTTTTATATAAAAATCTGAAGTCTATGAAAATAGTTTAAAAAGATCCCATGCGATTATCGTACAATATAAAAGACTTGGTCTTTAGTTAGCTTGAGAAAGATTCAATATTTAACAAAGCCATTAACCAAATATTAAAATATAAAAAATACTTTTATAGCACGAACAGAATGCGTTGCTAATTAGTAGTTTTTTGAAAAGCAAAGATTTGCAAAGGATAGATAAAAGGGACCATTCGTAACTTGCTAATGGGCAAACAGTCAGCAAAAATATAATAGAAACGCAAACCTGGCCTCGAAAAAATTGGCTTCAAGGAAATAGGGAGAGGAATTATTCGAGAATGTTCTGGAACTTTCAACGTTTTTATAGGAAGGAATGGAACAGTCTGTTATTACGGGAGCATTTTTAAATGAATTTTGACTGTGAAAGTATTGTTATTAGTTTTCTATAGCTTAAATTAGACCATCGATCAAGTAATGGCATGTCATTAAATATATAATTATTGGATTTCGTTCGGAAAGTATGAGAACCGGAGGACATTTTTCCTTGCCATCCTAAATTCTCTTTTGTCATAAATCCTTTCCTAAAGACCTTCAACGATTGGTAAGGGCACTTAGTTCTGTGAGTGAAGGTAGGCACTAACCATCAGACGAACGTTCTACTCAGTTGCTTGCCATCACATAAAAATGACCAATTTATAAAATAATTATAAATACCAATCCGGTAGTATAAACAGATAAAAAACAAAAGTATACGTTACAAAGCAGATACCAGCGGTAAAGAAAAAACAAAGCTTCCTTATAGAAATATTCAAAGAGAGAGAGAACTCTCGGCGTCTATTCATTTTCACAGTCATTAAAAGAGTACATACTGCATTAAACATTGTGAAGTAAGGACAAGCCTTAAGCTCTTTTAATTTCAAATCAGTACTCTCGGTACAATAGAATACGTACTGTCTGCAAAAAAAGTAATTAAAAATTGTGAATGCATGAACTATGAATATCTGCGTGGGATTAAAATTTTTGTCCGGACGGTACCTAAAGTGTGTCATTCGTTACAATAAGACATTTGATGGCTTCCTTCTGAAGGCTTTGCTTGTGAAATGAATGGAACGGGGTTTCGGGTATTTGCGATGCGACTGCGTTGAATTCTGAATCGCGCTTATGATATGTTTATAATACTTGTATATAAGGATTGAATCCTATTATCGGTCAATCGCTCAATATATCGATTGTCGAAGATTGTTACTTTAGTTTAGAATACACCCCGTCATATTTTGTAAGCAAGTAATTCTCGCGAATGTGTCCCTGTTCTTTATAGATCGAACAAATTATGAAAAAAGGGAATACACCATTCTACAGATACATCATAAACATATCCCGTAACGCAAAGACATCTCTGACGAGATTTATTTAACACCATTTTCTTGTTAGAGTCCAAGCCTGCTTTTCCTAACTTTAATAACGGTTTCTTTTTTGACGACCGCTTGGCGCAGTGGTAACACAACTGCTTTCTGCGCGAAAGGTCGTGGGTTCGATTCCCACACCGGAAAAATATATTTGTAATTTACATTTGTATTTTTCTGGGGTCTGGGTGTTGCTCTGTATTGTATGTATGTATTTACAAAAGAAAAGTATGTATATGTAATTTATTCCGTTATCAAGTTACCATAACACAAGCTTCGGCTTAGCTTGGAACTAGATGGCGCTGTGTATAAATGTCCTGAAAATATTTATTTATTTATTTATTTATTTATTTTAACTAGTAAACAAAACCACACCTCCAAAACTATTAAATAAACATTATTTGTGAGTTGTAAAACACAACTATTAAGACGTATTTACATCTACTTGACAATGTATCAATAACAGTCAAAGGTAGGTCAAAAGCAATTGGGATCAAGGTGTCGTGTCCTAGGCCTTAGGTAATGTTTACTTTAATATGTTTATTATTGTTAATAAAATGCGTGTTCTATGACAAATTGACATTTACAAGATGGGTAAAATAATGTATTAATATACCCAGCTCATATTTTGATATAAGTTTTTGGTAATTTTGCCACAATATGAATGAACTATATGGAGGATTCCTGATGTTATGTCGTATTGGTTCGATGTTAACAATTTTATATATGATAAGTCGCGTATAAATATTAAAACTGCGATTCGGAATTCGGCGTATAAATACTAGCAACCCGCCTCGGCCTCGCACGCTTTTGTTTTCTTATAATATCCTTCTGTAATATAATCATAAAAACCCGTTGTGTATTAAAGATCTAAGCATACATAAGGACAGAAAGACAGCTAAAACCGACTTCATAATATAACTATGTACTCCGATAGCAAAAAAGGCTTTACAATAGAAACAACTATTTAGTGATTTTTATATTTTGAAGATTGCTTGTTTTGCAGACCGTACCCATAAATAATTTCCCACTCCTCGTTCTCATCATGTCAGATTGTCAGACCATTTGATGAAGGGTCGGTGATACTTACAGCTTCATCGTTGATGGATATAACTGTTCCTTTAATTTTGAATTCGATTTTAACAACTCGGAACCCGTGGTTTTTCTCGCATAAAATTTCGTACAGACTTTTTTCGTTTCAATGATGTTATAGCTATTAGAGAAGTTTTTTTTAATCTAATTTATTAATATGTTGTTAACAGAGGCTAACACACACACACTAACATACACACACTTAAAAGTTGGGAGCACACTCTCGTAAATGTAACTCATTATTTAATTTTTTGCTATTTTTTTTTATTATTAATTAACTTTGTTATAACAGACCCAATTTTTTTAGTTTTCAGTAAAACTCATACAAGTCACACATACAAGTAAATGTGTTTAACATGTATAGTGCCTAAAGCGAAGAAATTGCTCCTTGGTCTACTTCAGATCGAACCAGTTGGAGAAATGTTGTACCGTTATGTCCCAAGTTTCTAGTCTAGATTTAGTATTTGTATGAATTGATTTATCTATAAAATTTAGATGATAGTTTTATTAGGAGAAAAAAAATAAAAGGAGAAAATAACTATATTTAAGGGTCTTTGTATAATAAATAAACTAAAAATAACTTCATGGTTGCAATTAAAAACCTATTAAAAAGGTTTAATTTAATTTATTAAAATCTATCTCATTTAATTTTTGAAGTCGGTAAAAAATCGCAATCCTCGATAGCTTACAATCTCGCGACATATCTGTCTGTCCGTACTTAATATTTTACAGTGACATAGTATTAAAACCAATTGTCACTACGATAGATATAATTACTTTCGGGTTGCCTGAAAAAGCACCTTAAAGTAATAAGGGCGCCCCATATTTTAATTTTAAGAAATACGTTGTGTGTTTTCGTGAATAAAAGTAAAAACACATAAACAAGGATCAACAAACCAATCCATACTATAATGATAAATGGGAAAGTGTATCTGTCTGTCTGTATGTTTTATTCCTTTACGACGAAACGGCTGGACCGTTTTAGTTGAAATTTGTTGCGTAGATAGATGACACCCTTGGTTAAAACATAGGAAATTTTTTATCTCGGAATTGACCTAGGAACGGGAACTACGCGGGTAAAACCGCGAGAAACGGCTAGGGATTTATATTAAACTAAGCCGGTTCAAAATGGCGTCCATTTAAACTGAATTTTATGTTATTGTACGCATGCGTGCAAGGCCAAACGAAAGGAAAAGGCGCGAATTGGTGTACAGAGCATGCACTTTCAGAGATTTCGATATATATATTTTATTTATAAGTTTGAATTTTATTATAGTGAAAACATTTGATGTTATAAAGTAATAATAATCATTTATTTTCTATAAAAAGGTGATTTACAAAAAACCAGGCTCCCAAGATAGTAAAGACTGTTTTTCGGGAGCCTGTTTCATCTAAATCATGACAAATATTTACAATAGGTATAATATAAAAATATAAGAATCATCTTTAATCAATTACAAAATAAATTAATACAATAAAATGAAGAAAAAGAAAGTATATATAAAGTAAAAATTATCTATATTCAACTAGGCTACGTATAGTAACACTTTAGAATCGTCATGGTATTACGAAACATTTACCACCGGTTCGGAAGGCAGCTTCTACAGAGAAGAATCGGCTCTTTAAAACATAAGAAAATACATTTGCAAGTACAAGTTTACACAACAACTCAACCATTACAATATATCTCTATCAAAGAAAGTCGTGTTAGTTACACCATTTATAACCCGATAACGGCTCAACTGATTTGAACCAGCAGAAGGACATAGGATACTTTTTATCCAGTTTCCAGGAGAATATTTTTTTTTGAAAGTAAACGCGGACGGAGTCACGGGCAACAGCTAGTTTATACATAAAATTAAGTCTAATATAACCTAATTTCTCCCCACAGGTAGGTGTGTGTATGTCCCCAACTACTATTATAATAAAATAATCATTGCTATCTCTAAGCAAAATTACTCTGTGCCACGTAAGGTTACTGGTGCTAAATAAAGGCTTTGCGATTTATTTCTCTACTACGATGTGTACCCAGGTCATACAATAAACATAATATATATCATACTATTTTCTATTTATATATATTTATACGAATGCAAAATTTATATTGCTTTAACATGAAAACCAGTGATGATCTATCATTTTCCTAACATAGTATAAAACAAAGTCGCTTTTTTATCTTTAATCTTTAAAACTACGCAACCGATATTTATGTGAATTTTAAATCAGATAGAGTGAAGAACAAGTCAATAGGAAGGTTTATAGTATGTATGTTTACTAGTTACATCTATATTTATAAAACAATGACGGTTTTGTTACAACACTTATAACGCGAGATCGGCTAGACCGATTTTCGTTTTATTTGTCCCCGGCCCGAATAGCAGAACACGTCTTAAAAATAATGAAAATATTACAGGGGGAGTGAAAGTTTATATGAAATTCCAAGCGGACGGAGTCGTGGGCAACAGCTAGTTATATATAAATATACTTTTAAAGCTATTTGTGAATAAATAAATATATAGGCGATGAAACACAGTTTATTCTTAACCCGTAATCAAGTGTCAAACAACCCTTTAAAGACACGAGAGAAACCCGATAGAAGATCATTCATCTCCATTCGCTGTCAATGTTCATGATTCAGCAATAGGAAGCTCTCTAATGATCGAGCAACAAGTATGAGTAATTGAATATATTAAAAACTTTGAATGTGTTTAATTTGATCGTTTTTATTAAAACTATGTACAGGGTTGATGTGACATATGGGCATTAAATTAAACCACATATAGAAAAACGTTCCTAATACTACAGTCGAATTTTTCAAAATTTCAAACACTAATCACAATAAAAAAAGCGCGGGCGCATCTCGTTGCGTTACGTCCATCCCGAATCAATGACATGACCGAATCAATGCACTAATAAAAATTTGATTTTTCTACCCGTTGACCTATTTCTTTTTCTTTCAGGCCCATTGAATTAAAGTATTACTTCTTTGTTTATCATAATCATAACATTGAACGACTAATGTTTTGTTCACACTGTCTTCGTTATTGTCTTATAGTCTTGTAATGCAAAGACAAGAGCGGCAACGTCTTTCGTTTATGTCATTTTAAGGTGTATGACCCTTGGATAGAATTTCACAGCTGATTAGTGCAGATACATCGTGTTATTAAATAACAAAAACTTAGAAAATTTATTGCGACTAAACTACTGATGCTATTTGAATTATTTTGTGTACAGGATCTGAAAATTGGTCATAGTATACGTGATTACATTTAATGCCCATATATCGTATCAACCTTGAACATTAATAAAAAATCGGTAAAAAAATAAAACTTTTAAGTTAAAAACTAGAAAATAAAAAAATAGTTATGTAAGACGTAAATAAAAACGTGGGGTCCCTCTGAAACCCCACTTATGGAGCATATCTTTATACTTTGGTACATCATGAGCTCGGTATTCGCTGTAGAAGCCGCCGGCTGGTAATTGACTGTCAAAATCTCCAGTTACGATTATCAACCAGTCGAAGCAATCCACGCTTAGTATAGTAAAAATGATGCAGGAATAGTTAATGGGGCCCAAATTCTATAATACTCTTTTGTAAATTCCTTTATTCATAAATATATCCGAAAGCAGGCTGGATCACATTCAAGTACTTTACTAAAACATCAACTTACTTTTTAATGTAATTGTAAGGTAACTGAAATTCTTAATTATTTCAACATTTCCAAAACTTTTAAAGATGTCTTCACAAATCCCTGTTGTGAACATAAAATATCAAAAACACCAAATACAAATTTATATCCTTCAATCAGCAACAGTGGAATTTTAATTATAGATACCTATATCCAATAATGTTACCCTCGCGATATATCTTTTACATAAAATCTATATGGCTACGATATATCATTTACGTAAGGGTATTGTCCCTAGTTGCAGTATCTGCGCTGTGACGCATTGCGGCGATGTAATCGAGAGAAATCGGTAATTACTAAACGGTTCGTCTCTATGTAATTACCGTAAACGCCGCGTATAAAAGGATTTTTACGAACCTTAATATAGATACTTAACTAGAACTTCTCTTTAAATATCAAGTATTACATTAAAATTAACCTTCTTATTCCTTATAAATTAGGTAGTGATATTTTTTATAGCATAAAATATGTTAATAAACAGCACTAAGGAATATTCTTTAGTGCTGTTTAATAATAAAGAATAAGTTACTATTAATACTATTTTAGGGTCGTCCCTTTTTAAGGACTTCCCAGTTATCGGCTTAACTGATTTTATTTACTTTGTTATTTTTAAGATTAAAAACTAAAACCATAAAAACAGATACACAGAAGAGTTTAGAGTCTGGGATGTGTTGCCGGCCTTTGAAAAATATTTGAACAACCTATAGTTTTCATAATAATACTGACTTAATGGTTTGAACTTTGAATGCAATATTTCGTTACGTAAAAGTCTGTTATATTATAAACATCGCATTTTTCTTTTATTTGTAGTTGCTACTTTTAAAAACTTAGAACGTGTATTAAAAATAGCATAAAAACGAACCAATCTAGATACTCTCAAAGGAATTCCACACATTTTCGTTTGTGAGCGAAATGAATCAAAAACAAATAGGAACTTAAAAATTTAATTACAGAGGTCTGTTGCAGTCTGTCCGGTGAATTAATATGTAATGAGAGTTTTGGACGCTTGATATATTTAGTGATGTGCATGCTTGACAGATAAATCGGTTTTTAAACAGTTATGCTATTCAGTTGTTGTTTATATTAGTAACTAGTTATTGCCCGCGACTCCATACGCGTGGACTTTCATATAAACTTTGACCATTTCCTCGTTATAACCCTTTTTTCCAGTTAAAAAGTAGCCTATGTTATATCTCAAGGTCTAGACTAATTTAATTACAATCGGTTCTGTAGTTTTAACGTGAAAGCGTAACAGACAGACAGACAGAGTTACTTTCGCATTTATAATATAAGAAGTGACGTAGAGATTACAATTGTACCTTCTTATTTTAAAAGAGCAACTATCAGAGTTTCTTGCCGGTTCTTCTCTGTAGAAACTGCTTTCCGAACCGGTGGTAAATGTTTTGTAATACCGTGACGACAAAAGTGTTACTATATGAATAAAGATACGTTTTTCTTTGTCATTTATTCTCTTTTATTTAATTTTAAATTGGTATATTCTATACGCAGAGGCAACTAAGCTGATCGCAAAACATAATTTAAAGCACCTACATTTGATTTACTAATATGTATAAGTATACCGACAATGCTAATTACGTTAGGCCACTTATCGATTATTGGAATTGTCGCGATATTTCTTATTATACAGTCTAAAAAATTATCGATAAATCGGACGTGCTTCCATTTAAGCTACGAGCATTAATTACGAAACCATACTGATAATCGGTTTTCCGATAAAAATCTAATTAAATATTTCAACCTTTTGCTAATCATTTTAGTTATGTTACCTCGTTCGCCTTGTTTCTTTGATATATTAATCATTATGCTTGTTAAACACGCATTCAAATAAATCTCAAGGTTAATACAACCGGTAAAGGTCAAAAATACCTAATCGCTGTAAAAATATCTTGGCAGCCATTTGCATTGCTATGTATGAAAAGTTGCAATGTATCCGGCCGTGTTCGAGGATGCTGTAATTGTTTTATAATTGGTTACTATTGTTCTAAAAATTTTATAATCAACTCATTAGCTTAGTGTTTTGTGGGTGCGTAGCCTGTCGAATGTTTATATAAATGTATTGTAACGAAAACATTTTTCTCGTATTGATAGCATTTACCAAAACAATAATGACATCGATTTAATACTTTACACAAATATATAAATATAAAACATGCATAGTTTTGATTTAAATATTTAAAATTCGAGTTTATGGAATGACTGCTACAAAAATCGTAAATATTGTTTTCGAATCGTAAAACTATAGAAGCACATCACTAGAGCTGTCCAAAAGGCATTAGCCGCTAGTAATTTTGCATTAGTCCATTTCTGTTATTGCAAATGGACGAGCTAATGTTATTATATGGTCGCAAATAGCTTGAATCTTTTAGCTTATAACCAGCTCGTTCTGGGGTCTAATTATGTCTTTTAGTGTTATTGTGCGGCGGTTGTAGCAACGCCCTTTACTTTTTGACCTCTAATGGAAAAATAGTTTTTTTCCGTAATATAAAATTTATAATTAATGTGTAAAATAACTTAACAAGTTGATGCTTTAAAGAAACATATTTTTCAACCATTGTTTTAGCAAAATAAGAATGGACAGAATTACTATATGAATAACTACATATAACATTTGTAGAAAGGGGTAGGTTCAGGGTATAAGGTAAAAGGAAGGATAATTATATCATAAAAGGAGTCGCGCCGGGGCAGCTTAGTAACTAGCGACTGGTGCCGGCTTCGCTTGCATATATCATATATATATTATACATATTATATATCTTCCTCTTGAATCATTCTATCTATCTATTAAAAAACACATGATAATCTGTTGCCTAGTTTTGAAAGATTTAAGTATTGATAGGGATATAGGGACAGACAAATCGACTTTTTTTATACGTAGTGATAAGACTTATATCCTAAATCGCATCCTATAAAGCTATACTAATATTATAAAGAAAGAAATATTGTGTGTTTGTTAAATTGTAAGGGGAATCTCGGGATCTACTGAACCGATTTAAAAAAATTTTTCACCTATAGAAAGCCACATTATTGCTGAGTGTCAAAGTTATTTTGTATATAACCTGTGACACTCAGCAATAATAAAAACCGAAAGGATTATTAATATTATGCC
>JADANM010006710.1:8839718-8853305 GCA_026213755.1 Eurema hecabe
AAACCAACAGAAATATGACATATGAAAGAATGAAATTATCTGTGGTACCGTCAGCAAAAAAAAATAAAAAAATATTTTTTTCAAGATACCTTCTTAAGCGGTCTTGTAATCTTTAAGTCGTTTCTAAATGGCACCCTGTATAACTATAAGACGAAATATTTTGTTATTTTAACGGATTTGTCAAAACAAACAAAAAAAATATTAAAAACAAGCTTTTGTATATGAAATGTTTTTAAAAACAGTCATGTAGTCATAATAAGGTCTTTGCCTTAAACAAAACTAGCTACGATCCGGTTTACAGGTAGACTTCGTTGACAAAAATACACAAATATATCCTAGAAAATTATTATTATAGGTATAAAACTTGCGCATTTAAAAACCTGTCCTATGTTGCAATTTTAATCAAAAAACATATTGAAATATCTATTTATATTTTTAAAACATGTTTGTAGGTGCCTAAAAATGTCGTATTCAAAATGTGTGCTAATATTTTGAATGCAAAAATTCTAATAAATTTCTGGATACGTTTGTTGATTTTTTCGTTAATATCAATATATAATCATAACAACACTTAGGATGCTTAATTAAAACAGCGACATCTAGTCGCAAAATTAGCAGAGCTTGTTTTATAGGAACTAGATAACGGATAAATTACATTTTGTAAACATATGTACATGTTATACATAACAACACTCAGACCCCAGAAAGATACAAATGTAAACTTCAATTGTATTTTTCAAGTGTGGGGATCAAACCCAAAGATGTGTAACAAATGCGTCAAGCTGTTGACAAATTTATCGTATATTTCTAGTACTAATAATTGTGGATAAAAAATGAGTTCAGTTAGAAACAGGATTAAAATGTGTTATGTAACATATAGCGCCTATATTTAGGAACTGGATATTTAAGTTTTCTAACACATTTAGTATTATAATCATTAATTTAATTTAAAATTATAATCAGTCAACACCGGTATTGTAATGAGAATTATTGAACAATAATATATAGTTATTTAAAATAAATTACAGATAATTACGTATAGACTTGACAAGTTATTTGCGTTGTCATTGTGCTTGAATATTGCGATATAAACATTTGCATTTTTAAAAGCTTTTATTTAACTGAAGCTGATTAAGCTTAAATTTTGAATGCAGGTGTACATTGGATGACAATACACAATTAGTTGTGTGACGTCATTCTTAATTCAATATCATTAAATAAAAGCTTTTTTAATTTTTTTTTAATTTATCAATTATCACAGCGTTGGGTGCTGCTGACATTCAGCGCTGATTACGTATGTTGTTCAGCATATGCTGATTTAAGTTTTTTTATGCTGTCTAATGGTGTTTTTTAAGTTTGAATTAATGTTACATGTATTTGTAGAAAATATATATGTCTCTTTATTTGTAGAATAGATCATGCTTTCATAGATTCTTTGGTAATGGTTATATATTTTAAGGAGCCAACATAATAGCTAATGGAATAATAATACTATGATAACCCAATCCAACATAATAATATCAGACATAATAATTTCATAACAAAATACACAATGTGTCCATGTTGAGACGATCTTAGCAAAACAACTGAATGTTTTTAACAACATTTAAAAGGTCAATATAATCTTAAGCTACCTCCAAACTACGTCGCATCTATTCTCGAGATTGCAATAAAACATTCATATACAGGTTGTTCAGAAACGTGTGTTAAGTTGAGTATTAGAAATACATAAACCCCCGACAAAACGCAAGCAAACTGAGACACACATAGACGAGAATGTCCGAGCTTGGCGGTTAAAATTCTCTTTATCAAAACATTTTTGAATATAACAAAAACATCTATATGTAAAAAAACTGTAATAAAGCTTTAAAGAGGAAATTCAAGGAAATTTTCAAATGCTGGCAACACATCTGCAGTTCGTAGACACCTATGTTCGCTATCAGCTGATTAAAATTATTTCTCTGTCCCTTGCATCTCAGACGTAGATAATAAACGTGAATGTGAAACAGTGTTGCTATGTATGTGTTGCAATTTTACTGAATTTAATATGAAAAAGCGTTTGTTATACATAACTATAGCAAAATATTGACCAAATACCGTTTTTTAATTTTTACTAGTACACGGATCGCACATTAGTTTTTAAACACACTGTATACAAAAGATGTATTTACATACATACAAACTTATACCTGGGACCATCTCATTAAGCAAATTACAAATTAATGCAAAACAGTCTGATCGAAACGTCGATGTGTGACACGGTCAAACCGATGTTTTGTTTATTTCTTTGAATTCGCACTAAAATTTTATGAAAAGTGGCTGTGTCGTCTTTGTTTGAATATGTTGACAGATTTTGTTTGGTTTTGATAAATATAGGTATTAAGAATAAATGTTTCTTTTGTTCGTTTTTAGACTCTGGTTGTATAATGTCCTTAGAGAGACTGAGAGCAAAAGAAATAGAGAAAGAATTCGATTTTCTAAATTTTATATTTGCACATGTATATCTCTACTACTCAAACATAATTTTCTTTGTCTTTTTACAAATAAATCATAAAGCCATATTAAACTCTTATTATTAAATATATTTTCTTGCTGACGGTACCGACCTAATAACACGTGTGATATTACGCTTCAGTGGGCGCACTGACGAGCCATGAATTTTGTTGTAAAAACTTTGTATATATTGTTTCTGCTGACTGTACTTTTATATACAAGAATGACAGTATTTTAATAAAAAGTCATGTTTTGTTAAAAATATGACGTTTCGTTAGTTTTAAGGATTATTTTCAAAGGCTGTTTCGATTGTTATAATATTTCTGTTAATCAATTTCCCTTGCACATAGCTAAAAGAAAATGTTAATGTCTAAAAACACTTTGAGTCTTTACGCGGGGAAATCTTTTGTTCACAGCTTATTACCCGACTACGGCAAAGCCAAAGGAGGGTTATGATTTTGACAGGCTATGTATGTATGTATGTATGTATGTTCATCTGTTCCCTCGTAACTTCTAAACCACTAATCAGAATTCGACAAATGACATATCATTAGAAGCGTCTTAATTGTCCGCTGGTTATAGGCTATATAGATTTTCACCAAATTCAATGTGGCGCCCTCTAGCGGACAAAATATACAGAGTAAAAAAATAAAGTTAAGCTAGATATGCCGTGCTTGCATTTATGGGCTAATTGCATATAATTCACATCTTTTCGTTCTTAATTTCTTTGGTACTTAGTAATCAGAATAAGACCACTGCAGTGCCATTAGAAGGGTCTTGATCTTGATATTCTGTTGGTTGTGAGCTATAAAGTTTGTCACCAAATTTACTATTATGCCCTCTAGCGGACAAAAAGTATAAAATAAAAATATATGTAATGTGTTTGGTATTACTTGAAAGAGCTTCACCAGTATTTATATGCTTATATACATAGTCGTAGTTGGGTTTTAGTTTTTTTACTTTATCTTGTTTTAAATTATATAAACATTATTATAACGCGAGAGAAATTATTTAAAACTATTGATATTTAAACGAAGAATAGAGTCAATTTCATCAAGCAGTCTAAGTAATAGTTGTCACCTAGAATTGTATACGCTTAGGCAATGCACCCGGTTTTGTTCGTTACGTAACATTCAGCTATGTCTTAACATCTCCGTGAAAGATAGTGTAACTTTAATATACTTGTCTGTTTGTGGGTTGCGTAATTAGCGTAGTGCTTAAGAAATAGTTGAGTACTTTGTTTTTCTATAATATAAAAATAAATTGATAAATTTGTTTGTTGTGTGTGATATGAATAAATAAATAAATAAATATTTTGCAGGACATTTATACACAGCGCCATTTAGTTCCAAGCTAAGCCGAAGCTTGTGTTATGGCAACTATGTAGATAGCGGAATAAATTACATATACATACTTTTCTTTTGTAAATACATACATACAATACATAGCAACACCCAGACCCCAGAAAAATACAAATGTAAATTACTTTAAATATATTTTTCCGGTGTGGGGATCGAACCCACGACCCTTCGCGCAGAAAGCAGTTGTGTTAGCACTGCGCCAAGCGGTCGTCGGCGTCGGGTCAGCATAATATAAATAAAACACCTTCTACTTAATCACTCTATCTGATAAAAAGACCGCGAGTAAATCGGTTGCGTAGTTTTAAAGAGTTAAACATACATACGTACAGACAAAAGAAAAGGACTTTGTTTAATTCTAAGTAATGATTATACGAGTATATGTGCTATAATTATTATAAATTAAAATAATTGGAATTTAACGTTGCGTGTTCTAATATTTTAACGAGTTAAAAAGTAGACATATTATGCTTCTTAATTGTTTTTAAGTAGCTACAATGCTATGTCTAATTACTCGAATTAATTTTAATTAAATTAATATTAAAATAGCGGTGAAATTTTGAAATTTGAAATGCGAAAGTTTGAGGATGTTTTTAGTTCTCTCTTTCACCCAAAAACTACTAAATCGATTTGGCTGAAATTTGGAATACAGGTAGAGCAGACCATGGAGATGGGGATATGGGGTATTTTTCATCGGTTTCATTTCCCGGTATTTTCCGGGCGGTAACATCAAGATACAACTTATACCGTAAGATATCTTAAAGTAACTGCTTATTCAAGTCAAGTGCTTAGTTCGGAGAAATGATATGTAATTCACAAGTTACAAAGTTCCAATGTTACAAATCGATTTGCGAAAGTTAAGATCAAGTTTAAGTTACTATAAAATTAATTTGATAAAAACAAGAGGTAAGGTATTGATTTTATTGAAGAATATTTCTTTGACTTTTATAGTTTATTTTATAACTTATTTAAAGATATTTTTTAGAAAGAGAACAGAAAAAGTTGCGCAGTTGTAAGTAGTAATTAAAATTACAAAATAAACCAAATTAATCACCTCAAACAAGATGTATTAAATCGTTACAATTAAGAAATATCCGTTTGTTTGCAGCGGAAAGTGTCTTACATAAGGTCAGCTCAATTGAGCTTAGAAAGGTCACTAATCATAAAAATTCATACAACCTTGCTACATTGTAGATACACCGGCTTTACATATTTGTATGTTGAAAAAATAATGTTAATGTATTTCTTTCGTACATTAAAAGAACGGCCTGACTTAATTCGTATTTAAGCATTATTTTTTTATCTGATGGCAAACATTTTTGCCATTGAACATTTTTTAATAATAAACCATACATAAGTTGAAATTAATATAATAAATAGGTTCTTAGTTAAGATACTAAGCTACACTAAGACTAGATCTAATAAGAGATACCATTTATTTTATTTCTAGTAAAACAAAGCTTTTTTGTATAGGTACTTTCTTTTTAAGTCACTGTAACTGATTTTTTGGTCTATAGGTTGCTTGGAAGAAATCAGAAAATTTTCGTGAATGTATACGATTTTTGAATCAGATAACGTAATCAAATTTCTATGTATTCTCTATGTAATCTCTATGTATCTTCGATTCTAAATGTCTCAAAAATACAAAAATATCGATTTTACGTATTTTTTATTGAATACCGTGATCGGGGTATAGCTTTCTTAACATAGTCCCTTGATATATAGGTACATTCCAACCAAAAAAATCATCAGAATTGATTTATAAGTAACGATCATAATATTATTATAAGAAACGAAAATGAATATACGTATTGAGAAACCGCCTTATTTTAAAACGATCTTTCAACATTAATTTAACAAACATAATTTCCATTTTACACTCGTAAAAATTAACACAAAAAATGTACTAAAGCTCGATGTACATGAAGCAAATTAAATGGACATTAATATACAAATATATTTACGGAAAAAGCGACCGTAATGTTGTATGAAATTAAAGTCGAAATTTGCATGAATTTTGCTACGGCTAACGCTCGCGATTTCTACAAAGCCACTTTCTCTGGGTGAAACTGTGTTTTTATCCATTGTAGCGTTAGTGCCAATGAATTTATCTTAGAAAATATTAGTAAAAACTCGGAAGTTAGTATGTAATTATACTCTGATTACGGCTGAACGAAATGTGACAGGTTTCGTTAATACGTTGTCGAATTAGTGCTTTGCTTTTAAAAGGAGATGAAAGATTTTTGATTTGTTAATTTCGTATGGTTCGTATGTATGTTAGGTTATTTAAAAACAAATCAAAAGATACATATCTCGTGACATTGTAAACTATCGCGAAATTGTGAACGTAACAACATTTTATTTTGACGCATTCTTTTTTAATGCAATCGCAATTGATCCGTTACATCGTCACATCTGAGTATTTAATGGGAGTGAATATTTAAATATCTTTTGATTTTATTAATATTTAAAAAAGTTTTTAAATCGTTCGCTTAATATATTCCTTAACTTCAAATCAATTCTACATAATAGTATAAACGCGAAAGTTCAGTTTAATTATAATTTTAAGTGTTCTATAGAGGCTAATTTAACATAGGAACCTTTTTATCCCGAATATTAACACGAAAATTAAAATTACACAAGTAAAACCGCGGCGCACAGCTAGTTAATATATAAGCGATACTTATTAATCGGAGATGTAGATAATTACAATAATTATTAGTTACGAAACACCTACATTTATCATATTTTGAAGGCAGCAATTTTAACTTCGCAAAGCTTCGCAGACTTCCTTTGAAGTCTATAATTACTTCGTCTTCGTGATTTTCAAAAAATACATTATTTTTAACATAGGTATATGTGTTAATATTATATTAAAATTAGCATAGTACCTTTGAAGAATTTTCCAAAAATATATTATCTGTATCGGGATAACAAAATATACATATTAAAAAAAATCTAGCCAATTTTGAAATAAGTATATTTTCAGACAAAGCTTTCCTTCCCATTCTAGTAATTGGTTTACCAAAATGCGTCTAGTATCTTACGTAAAAATATTAAAGGAATTAAAACCTACATTGTTCAAATAATAATATGAAAGAAATGACGTTCAAATACATATATAACAACAAACACAGACAAACAGATTTATAGAAATAATATTTACAGTTCCTTCTCCTTAAGTGACATTTTTGAATAGTAAAGTTTTTTTTTATATTAATTAAAATATTAAAAACACGAGTAAATCCACGTGCGATAGCTAATAAAACAGAAACAAATAACTCTAAAGAAGAGAAAGTAAAGAGACTTCAAAGGAGATTTATTCTATTTATATGAAGGTTAAGTTGAAAGCTTTTGTTTCTAACTTTCAACATACTAACTTAAAGTTATTTCAAGTTAATATATGTATAAGTATAAAGCCAAAACTGTTAAAATTAAAAAAAAAATACTTTAAAGCATAGTGTTTTTAAAAATGATTAATGATTATTATTATTATTCTTTTACTATTTAAAAGTACTCAAAATATTAATTCATAATAATATTAAAACCTTACTTTACCTTAACATTGAGTTAAAAAATATACCAAAAATGGTCTCAAAAGAGCGCTCTTAGCCAAAACAGCTCCAAGGATCTTTATAATTACGTAAAACGACATTAAAATTAATATAAAACAAGATTTATTGCCGCCAAATCGATTCAAGGCTATCCCGTTCCAAAAGTCCGTTAAAAATTATTTATTCCGTAATATGGAAAAGTTTAAATTATTCTTAAAGTTTCATAAAGCAAAAGCTTACCATTTTGACAGAAAGCACTGACGAGCACAGACACAAAACTTGGCACGTATAATGAATAGTCAAGAAATCACATACACTGCTCCACGACGGGAGATTGAGTTATTCTTACGATTTTTTTTATATTACAATGCGCATGTCTGTCCGTTCGTCTGTCACGGCAGAGAGACGGTCGTGGACTGAATATTCGACCGAAAGTTTGTATTAAATTCAAAAGGTGTGCGTACGCGCCGATCGTTGGACCTAACTGTCTTGATACTTGATGTGAATATTAATTGCGCTAAAAATGAAAGTGGTCGGGGTTTTAATTAATTTTGATTGTATTTATCGCTTCCTAACTTCGTGTTTGATGACACTTTCAATTTCGTTGTTGGTTCATGTGTAAACAAGTTTCTTGAGATTAGAACGGCCTACAAAGAAAAATTTGAATTTTTTTTTTATGTTACATACTATCTACCTTTACTAACGCCCTGTCTCAGGGTTCTTCCTAAAATAGATTAAAAAAACCGTGCCGTGATAATTATTTTCATTACTAAAAGACAGCCATATACTACCTTTCATTTAATTATAGATTATACATATCTATTAAATGAAATCTATGATATTACACTCTTAACTAACTTAAAAGATAATTTTTAGCCCAAAATTTCTGGGGGAAAATAACAAAGAAAATAGCCTTAAAGAGCTGTTTAATTAGTTGATTAATAAAATCATTCTTACGTGACTTGTTTTAAAATTATTCAATTTTTACTTAAACTCGATCAGTAGTTATTACTAATTAGATATTTAATTACTCGTTTCGCTGTTATTTCCTACATTTAATGGACGCGTTTAGTAGGTAAAGTGAAATCATAATGGCCGTACGAGAAACAAGAAATCAATCAACCGTTATCTTCGTCTTATCTAAGAATCTTACATTAATGAGTTTATTCAATGAAGTTATAACGATGCGGTCGAGTGAAATATGCAACGCTTTTACCTGCCTACAAATTAGTAGTTCAATATTCTGCTTACTAATGAATAATGATAAAGAAATTTGGCAAGGAATTCCGGCAGCAAGACTCATAACGTTAAAGGTAGCCATCAAAATCATAACTTGTAAAAACCAATAACGACCAAACACTCATACGCATAAATTAAATTTAAGCACGCCTTAAGACTCGTAATTTTGACAGAATTGTATAGCGAACTTTCAAATCAGACCGGTTAAAGTTGTACTTAACTTTAAGTTGCGTTTCAGTATTCCGGCATAATTATTTTAATTAGTTAGGTCTGTCAATTTATTGAGTCCCTATTTAAGGGAGTAATTCTTAAGTTATTACGTAATTAGCTCACATAATAACGTCATATTAAAATGATAATATCAAGGTTAAATTGATAAGGCCATCTCTTGAAATGTATCTTACAAGTACCTAATACATATTACACACAGATTAATTGAAAATGATAAACTTTGTAAAGAAATGTTTAGAAGACACTATCACATACATCATATTTTTGGCTTTACTGGCAACTCACACAATTTATAAATAGATACGCTGTAATAAGACTTGGTTAATATGACAAATAGGTAATGTTTGTGAGTTTGTCTTTGTCATAGAACGTCAAATTTCGTGAATTTAAAGGACCGTTAGCAGAAAAAACATATGGTATTAAGCACTTTTTTCACAACAAGTTTCATTTAAAAAACAAGGCAGTGTTTATTATTAATATTAATTTTAATTTTAAATCGCCCTTCATGAATGTAGCTGTCATAACATTATGCAAGAACAAGAAATTTCAAATTCGACCAATAGTTCCAACTTCCAGAACATTCTAAAAAAGGCAAATCTCTCTCGAGCTGTATATATGTATAGAATATTCTCAACAGTATCATGATCAGTACAACGCCATACAAAAGTGTAGATTTGAGCCAACTTAACATTTTTACACAGTTCCTTTCACCCCGCGAATGTGCACGAACGAGATGGAAGTATGACATTTCCTTCTCTTTTCCGCTTCATTAGTCTACTTCCTAGATCTAGTGCTTATTAAAATTGTTTTCGAACAATGGTTGGCTTTAATATTGATATTATTATAAGGCTAATTAGCGTCCCGCCGTGGGTTAGAGCGAATAAGTTACTTAGGAAAAAAATTAAGAATTCTTTTTCTATACTCTTAATAAACGTAGTTGTTATCTTGTTTTTCCGTATTGTAGTATACATCAAATACTATTTAATTTACATCAAACGAAAACTATGAACTTACGTAATATATAAGATATTTATCCCTTCTACTTTTTTTAAATTAAATTTAGTACATAGATTGTTATTAGGGATCTTTCATAGCGATTAAAGAAAAAGTTTTTAAGGTAATAGTTTGTAATTTTATAAGTTAACTTGATTGAAAGGCGTAGCAAAGTTTGGTGACTCTAGTATAATCAACATTTGTTGTTTGTGTGTTCCTAAAAGTAATAAATAAATAGGCTAATCGTACTATTCTCAGAATCAATGGTTGTTGGGGATAAAAAGGTTTTCAAGGGATGTTGAACTGTCTTCAGATAGGCAGATGATATGATCAAAACAGCGAGGTAGTTGGATTTTCAAAAAATCTCATACTGAAAAGCCTTCTTTCTTCCAAATCCTCATAGGGCACCCATAGGCTACGGGAACAGGATTTCAAAAAAAAACTTTTTTTTTATATAATAACAAACGAACTGGCGCGTCACCTGATGGAAAGTGATCAGCGCCGCCCATGATCACTCGCGATGCCACGAGTGTGTTGCCGGCCTTTTAAGAAAAGGTACACTCTTGAAGGTTCCTAAGGACTTTTGCAGAGACTTCTACAAACGGGACCTCCTATTAATTTCTATTGGAACCCGTGAATTCGCCCTGAAGTGGATGCCCTTTTGCTGAATCTAGACTTACTATTATCAGATAACCTAGCAGCTTTTACTTATGAAGTACAAACAGTCTCATTGTTAATGTTCCTAATTAAATGAAAGTACAATTTTTAACGTCTGGTAAATCTTACAATTCTAGAGAACTGGTGAATCACAAACTGAGTCAACTCTAACATTAATAAATGAAAAGTAAAAGTATTTCCTGTGTCTGGGTAAAGGAGTTTACGTACCTTTTAAATTTAAATTGTTAGTTGGATTTACTAGTGTAGTTTCTGTTTCTTTGACGATAATGGGATGAAAATTATAAGTTACAATCTAGGTTATATTATAAGTCAACTGAAATCCATTTATACACACACACAGACACACACTTATTAACACCCCCTCTAACCTGACTAATAACTTTCAGTCAGCACAATATATTTATTTAGTTTATTTTTTTCTCATTGTGTTATGATCCGTTATCTTTTTGTTGTGTCGTGTGGAGACCTGGTGTCCTGAAATACAGGCCAAAAGCTTAGTTTAGGCACCAGTCTCCCACGATATGTTACTAAAATTATGAACACTGTATTTTCCTATTGTTATGCATAATTTTGTGGTGAGAAAATAATAATGTATTTGAATCTCCAGTGGAACCACTCGTCAAAAATGAAACGCAATGATATCCCTGTTGGTCGATGTTTGTCTGTGGTGTTGGAAGTACGTGTTGCTGATTGCCACAACCAAACATCGTCCCTGAAACTTATTGTATCTACACACAACTAGACATTGCCAAATTCTGGTAACACAGCACTGCTTGCACCAAGATATTTCACCAAGTAAGAAGAATATCTCTGTCGTACTCCCATTTCTTTTTGACAGCTTTGGCAATGTGCCAAGTAATGTATCAAGCCCAATCAATTCGTCCGTTTTACACGTGACGGTTATTAAAATTCGAAAACTGAATTTTTATAATAGTACAAGAAAATAGAGCTCCAATTACGAATTTCAGGTAAAAGCTTGAATTTTTCCATTTTTCTTGCTGTTTCTTTAAAATTAAAAAAAAAGTTTTTTTATCACAAGTTCTCGCGGACGGATATAAAAAAAGATTTTCATGAAGATAATGCATGTATGAATGTATGTTTGTTATTCTTTCACGCAAAACGGCTGTACCGAGTTGAAATTCACATAAAGGTTAAAATCCAGTATTGCCCCGGGCACGGGAACTACGCGGGTACAACCGCGGGGCACGGCTTGTTATAAATGAAGTATACTATCAATATAATACAAATATTTTCACTACCATTCGATCACAGTACTTTCTCTTTGCATTTTGCAAAACCCCGTAATGACACGTGACATAATGACAGCGCAACTTTTTAATTCGGAATGCCGTTGATTGAAACTGTACGGATAATTTAATTCAATATATACGTTGGTGCTTTTTGCTCATGTCTCAAGACTGCTTACGTCATCGTCGTCAAGCAGTCGAAAATCTTGAAAGACTTTATATTTACTGTTGCCCGCGACTCCGTCCGCGTGTACTTTCATATAAAGTTTGACCCCTCTCCTTATAAAGTGATTTAATTTATTTTATATTATAATTATTTATTTTAAGATGTATTCTGCTGTTCGGGGCGGAGATAAATCCAACGAACTAAAAACCATGAAAATTGGTCTACCCGATCTCGAGTTATAAGTGTTGTAACAAACCCGTTTTTTTACATATATTTTTATTAAGTGTTTAATAAAACTCGACGCATATATTAATTATACATTATACATGAATTATACAGATAAACTTTCCTTTTGAATCACTTTATCTTTAAAAAGACGCATAAGAATCGGCTGCGTTGTTTTAAAGATTTAAGCATACATAGAGATATAGGGACCGAAAGACAGTGATTTATAGGTCGCGGCACGGATGTTTAGCGCTGGACGAGAATAGCTGCGCATCGGTACAATCGCGTTTGTAATTGACGTATTGGTGCGAGTAAGACAACACGACTGGGGCTCAACGCTCGCGCACCCGACGATCACGCGCCTCGCGCGCCGCACCGCTACCTCGATACCTTATTTTTGACTTCTGCGCAGGTTTCGTTCAGCGCTAAAGATTCGTGACGCTACTTATAACTGCCACCTATTCTGGTAAGCTGAGATGAAGTCTAGGAATGGCATGTCTCATAAGTACTTGTTTACTATAAGCCTTGATGAGTTTCAAATTGTGCTCTAGGTTTTTCATACTGACTGCTACTGGTGTGGTAAGGCTACGGTGACTACACAACCACAATTCACGAAGATAGTATGAGACATCAATTCCGATAAAGCTGTTAAAAAATGGCATGCTATCAAAATCGTAAGCAATAAAGAATGTGTAATTTCTTAATGTCTTTTGAGGACTATCACGTCATCTTTCTATAACATTATGACAACAAACCATTTATTACAAGCTTTTATTTAACTTGCAATGTATGTATGTATGTATGTATGTTTGTGTGTTCGGGTGGAATTTTATAACTCAATTTTAAGGCACTTGCCCTCAACCGATTGAGCTGAAATTTTGCATGCACGTGTATATCCGATGACAATGCAATATTATTATGACATGGAGCTGATCTGATGATGAAGTCGGAAGATAGCCATAGCAACTCAGTAATTAAATAACATAACCACATCGAGTTTGGGCTCATTTCATTCGACTAGATGAGTACTTTGGTGCTAGATAGTAACCAAGGTCTGATGATGGAGCCGGAAGACAGCCAAAGGAACTCAGTACTTAAACGACACAACCAAATCGAGTTTGGGCTCGTTTGATTCGCCTAGATGAGTACTTAGATGCTAGATGGTAACCAGGGTCTGATGATGGAGCCGGAAGACAGCCAAAGGAACTCAGTACTTAAACGACACAACCCCATCGAGTTTGGGCTCGTTTGATTCGCCTAGATGAGTACTTTGGAGCTAGATGGTAACCACTAGATGGTAACTGGCAAACGACCTTGCAATAATGATACGTTGAATGAGATGAACAGACTTAGGAACTTACAAGGTGAAAACTAAAAAGTATAAAATAAATTAAGGTAAAAAA
>JADANM010006710.1:8853405-8863470 GCA_026213755.1 Eurema hecabe
TATTAAGTCTAGTCTTTCATAAAACTCGCCCCGCCTGGCTTCGCTCGCATATATTATGAATGTCTTATCCATTATAAACCTTCCTGTTGAATCACTCTATCTATTAAAAAAAACAGCTTGAAAATCGGCTTCGCAGTTTGAAACAATTAAGCATATATAGTGGAGGAGTGGAATGTCTTCCTAAATACTTGTTTATTATAGCCTTGATGACTTCCAAATTGTGCTCTAGGTTTTTCATACTGATTGCTACTGGGGTAAGGCAAGTGACTAAACAACCACAATTCATGAAGATAGTCAGTATGAGACATCACTTCCGATAAAGCTGTTAAAAATGGCATGCTATCAAAATCGTAAGCAATAAAGAATGTATAATTTCTTAATGTCTTTTGAGGAGTATGACGTCATCTTTCTATAACATTATGACAACAACCTATTTATTAATGTAATTTTGCAGACAAACGATTAGAATATTGTTTAATATGACCATAGTTTCTATAACCTCATAAACTATTATCAATATTTTAATATGCTGTTGGTAAATTCAATTAAACAACGAATTATATATCAAACTAGCTGTGCCAGCGACTTCACCCGCGTAGAAAACTGACTTTGGGCAGCATTTTTGAAAATGCCTAACCCGCGCCAACAAACATTCAGCAAGTTCAACGTGATTCTTTAAATTGCCATTACTTTTTTATTTATCAACCGATTGACATGAATTAAACACTAAATGTTAAGTGAAGCTTACCACAATATATCATTGAAAACCCCATCTAAATAGGATGACCCGTTTCTGAGATTAGCGTGCACAAACAAACAGACAAACAGACAAAAATTCCAAAAATCATTGTTTTGGATTCTATTGCATTAATAAAGGTCTCCTATAATATTGTTCCTCATATAACTTCCATGTACAGACAGCGACTATTATATTGTATTGATGATGACAAACTTTATAAAAAGCTGTATTTAATGACTTCACTGCTATGAAGTCGGTTTAAAGTTGTCTTTGCCTAAGGTATGCAAATGATCATCACAAGATTGTAACATCAACAAATTGCGTAAAACGTTCCATGTTTTTCGTATTTCTCTACATACTAGCAGCGTTTCACGGCTTCGCTTATGCATCGCATTATACATATAAAATACGTGTCACGTTGTTTGTCTGCGATTGACTCCTAAACTACTGAACCGATTTTAAATTAAATTTGCACATCGTGTGCAGTTAGATCCAACTCATAAGACAGGATAATTTACATCATAAAGCAATATGCGAGCGAATCCGGGGCGAGTGCTACTATTATTAAATTTTTATTTTTATTTGATCCATAGCTCTAGATGCAAGGCAATAGAAAGTTAAGTTTGTGTGTTTGTTATATTGTAGGGGGTAATCTCGGGATCCACTGAACCGATTTTAAAAATTCTTTCACCAATAGAAAGACGTATTATTGCTGAGTGTCATAGGCTATATAAAAAAAGGATTGTTAATATTATGCCCAACGAAGTGGGCACGGGTTAGCTAGTCACTCATAAATTCCAGGTATTAGAGCATTCAAACAAACAAACAGTTCAACTATAGGTATATATTAGTATATAGAGGTATCAATTAACAAACGAGACATTAAAATAATTGTTCCAAAGTTACATGCATCGAGAATTAAGGTCGATTGCAAAAACTTGAGTGAAAGTAGACTTGACGACCAGGTGGCTTGACCTACCCACCTCGTCTGTGTCAACACCAAGTGGTACTGATAAGGGAAGGTGAACGGAACTCAGGGCTCATGTTAAGTTGGTCGATATTATTGCAGTAACCGATGTATTGATACAGTTTGATTAGATTAAGGGATATAGCAAATAATGTTTTCAAGAAAAGTAGAGAATTTTTACAGGATCTAGGAAGGTACTAGTAGTTTTTGGGCTTGCCGACTTTTCAATTTTACTTGGTAGTAATAAGCATTGCATTTAGGTTTCAAAACAATTATCTTACTCATTTTCGTAATATTTTCATAATAATATGATATTTTTGGTATTCCCATCTTTTCGAGCCTTTTGTCATTACAGAAAAAGTGTATGATATCTATTGTTGCTAAATACATTTGTTTTTTCTGGAGTCTGAGTGTTTCTTTTCTATTTCTGTAATTTATAAGTTATCTCGTTACCATAACACAAGCTCTGCTTAGCGTGAAAGTAGATAGCGCGGTGTTAAAAAATGCGTCATGAAAAATTCTTATTATTAACTAAACACTAGTATTCTAAGTAACATTAACTCCTATTACCAACTATTTATGAGTAGCTGATTAGTAGTATTACGAGTACACTACTAATTATTTCGAAAAATAATTAATAATTTAAGATACGATTATTTTACTTATTATAATCATTATTATAATTATTTCACTATAATCCTAATTAATAAGTTTTGTTATATAATACATAAATGGATGTAGGTATGTTATTAAGTAAAAAAGTACTAGGTAGATTTTAATGAATGATTACCTAAGTAGTAAAGTGAAATTAATTGTTAAATTTGACCGAACTGGTTTAAGTATAAACTGACATTAACTTATAGTAAGTAATTTGTCAGATATTACGTCATATGTAATAAGTAGTCAGATGCATATCTACTTCTCATTTTTCGTTATTCCACCCTATACTCAGTTCAGTCTCTTAAGAATGCTTTTTGTTTAAAACCCTATAAATTTAAGGCTTCTTAGCTTACTTATGTTCATAGACGAAGGTGAACCCTTCCCGCCAGGCTCGTGGAAGACTATGTTCTCGAAAGTTCATCCCTGTGTGTGTGCGTAGAAACACCGGTAGGCTTCAATCGGTAGTGGCGCCATTCCGAGCGAGTCCGACGCAACCGTCTCTTTCTCTCCTGAGGAGGACGGAGTATCTGTAAGAAGAATGTCCACTGTTAAAAAAAGGTAAAGATGATCATTACTGGGCTAATGAGTCTTAACATCTGATGGCTCAAAGTGGGGAGCGTCAATGTAGTGCACTCCTGCCCGGAGTTGGGCTTTATAGCAATGTTCTGGGTAGCACTGCATTGGCTATGGACTGGCGTTACTCTTACCATCAGGAGTGCGTCCAGCTCGTCTCCCCTCTTCATATTATAAAAAAAAGATGGTCCCTTACCGTTGGACCTTACTCAGCCTTCCATGACAGAAATTATAGATTGTACGGACACTAAAGGATGAGGTTAGAATTTTTGTCTTACAAAATGCAGTGTCTTTGGGAAATCGAAAATCCTTGTAATACGTATATGATGATAAATGGATGTATGTATGTACGTGATACCTACGACTTACCTTCGCAGGCCTAAAATAATTTTCAACAAAAAATAAACCGACTTCAAACTAAAAAGTAAAAAACAAATTTGCTTTCCACAAAGTAATACACATACATTTTTTTTAGAATATAGAAATAATTTAATAGTTATTTTATAATTTCGAAGTCGGTACCAAGTAAATGCTACAACAATCTATACGATATCTATTTAACGAAACTAACACTTATTGTTTTACTTGGTCCCGACTTCTAAATTGAACTGTGCGGTACTAGGATCACAAAATGTCGTAAGAGGTATCTACTTATAGGTCGCGTCACGAATCTTTAGCGCCGAACGAAACCTGCGCAGCAGTCAACAATAAGGTATGGAGGTAACGGCGCGGCGCGCTGGGCGTGTGATCGTCGGGTGCGCGAGCGTTGATTGGTTGTCCCAGTCGTGTTGTCTTTCTCGAAACAATACCTCACTTACGAGCGCGATTCTACCGATGCGCAGCTATTCTCGTCCAGCGCTAAACATCTGTGACGCGACCTATACCAGGCGTATACCAGGAGCGCAGCAATTTTTAGGAGGTAAATAAAATATAATTCTTACACTAAGTAGTGATGTAACACTTTTGTTTTGATTTTCATATTATCGATTTTATTGATGAATAATTTAAGTAAAATATATTTATTTTAGACTTTTACGACGGTTTAGACTTTTCATACAAAAGGTTTTTCCCGCTAATTCCCGTTCCCGCGGGAATTTCGGGAATTCCTTTCTTAGCGGATCCCTACGTCATAACATCTACCTGCACTGAAAATTTCAGCCCGATCCGTCCAGGGGTTTGGGCTGTGCGTTGATAGATCACTATGTCAGTCACCTTTGAATTATATAGATATTATAGATATAGATATAGAAGTACACTCCTATCATACTCAATATTAACTATCTTAATCCTTTAATTTACCTATGGTTTATATCATTATTTAAAGCTTATGAAAAATATATGAGTAGTATGTATTGGACAGATCGGTTCATTCATACAAACTGTAGACAATCAGGTGACAGTGTTTTTTTTTTCACTGAGCTTACTCTTAAAAAAATTAACAAAACAATAAAAAAAATCAACATTAGCAAACAAACGTACAGACACAAAGAGCAACTATATGTAATGATTTAACTCATATAATGACGTTAAAACATTAAATATTGCATTGGAGGCGGATATGTATCAATATTATGAGGCAGGATATTTATATACGGTTGTGTACCGGTTCGCCGTGAAAGGCTACGAAAAAACTATGCCTCGATTCATAATTATTCAGATTATAATTCTATTGAGCAATAGATTTATATTATAACTAGGTATGCCCCGCGGTTTTACTTGCATTTATGTTCGTATTATACATAATATAAACCTTTTTCTTGAGTTACACCATCTATTAAAAAAACCTCAAAATCTATTATAAATAATAAATAATTTCTACTAATAAGAATTTCTAAAAAGAGTTAGAAATGAATTCAATTTACAGCCAATAACTTGTAGCAGAAAAACAAGAGAAATATTGTTTTTTTTTCATTGTAAGCAAATAAAATAGAATTTAACAATGTTCACTCGATACATATTAATAATCTATATTGATAGCAAAACAGCGCTCGTTAAATTACAAACAGTTAGCTACGCTTAAATTCTTTTAGAACTTACACCATTTGCAAACTATAATAATTTATATAATAATTTAAGAATAATTTGTGATCAAAAAGCATTCTGGGCATTGCGATATATTATTTTAGAGTGTTTTTACAAAAGAAAAGTTTGTGTAAGCAATTTATCCTATTTATAATAATATTATATGCCATAGCACAAGCTCTGCTAAGCGTGGGAAAGATGGCGCTGTGTATAGTTATTTATAATAGTAATAATATTTAAATTTTATAATCACGTATAAAACCTTTTTCTAACCGATTCAACTGTCATTTTGCACACGTCACCAAAAACGCGTGGAAGTAAATTGGTTTATTAATATAACATAATTTTAAGATATATAAATGAGTAGAATGTCCAAAAAGAGTGACTTTGGTCGGCAGAGTATGATAGTGTACCCGGTGGACCCCACTGAATGTCCATTCAGGGAATTCCGGGATAATGAACTGTCCCCGGATTTTTGGGGAATGGTAAGTTTAGTGGTCTAAGCTTTTAACGTAACCATAGACTTATATCGCATAGACTGATAGTCCCTTAATAATCGGTCCGCCGTAACTGATGCCAAAACTGTATACAGTATGTGTGTGTGTGTATTTTTACAATCGTTCTTATAATCGATGATGACACGTAAGCTCGCCGATGACAAATCGCTGCTATAAGAAATTTACCCAATAAAAGTGGAAGCAATTTAAACTACGAAAATCATATGAATTTTGATGCGATACACTGGGACGATGATCCATGTAAATAGACAAATTTGTCTACTCTGAAATGGCTTCATATAGTCGTAACAATTTTTTTAAAAGCCTAGTTCTTTAAAATATATTTATAAGCTTTTAATCAGATACTTTTACATATATATCATTAAAGTATAGCAGATTCTCAACTTGTTTAGAAAACAAATAAAAATCACACCCAGAACAAAGAATTTGTTCTTATAATGATTTATATTAATTTTAGTAGGAAAATATAATTGTAAGATAAATTAATCTATAATCATATTAATTATAATTAATCGTCGTTTTCATTTTTTTTTATAACAACTGCTCAAATTTCATTTCTATCCAGGGTCCAGCAGCCTTCCGTGCCAACTTCGCCATGGCCAAGACAGCAGCTAAGCCTCACACGGATCAAGCCTGGGTGGACGAGCAGACGCAGCCACTGCCCCGGTCTGTACGACAGTACCTACACGGCTGGATGAAGGCTGAAGACCTGGCCCTCAGCCGATGGGAGGCTGAAGTTGCTGTGTTTGAAGTGAGTACCTTCTATATATCATTAGTACTAAAGAAAGAAAGTAAGAAAGAAATATTTAATCCAGAGCATATAATAAAACAATACACAACCCACTTAACCATGAAACAAATACACACAGATATGAAAACAGAAGAAGAATACATTGATCTGGAAAAGTAACTCCTCTCCGACTCAGCGTATGTCGAAGCTGCGTGAAGTGGTTTATTAGTTATTATTCCAATCAATAAACTCACTCTATTCTCGTCTACTGCTCGACGTCGGTCTCACTCAGGGTGCTACAAAGCTCCCGGTGCGATACTATCTCAGCAACCTTCTTCAGGTCGACGGTAGCATCTTAGATATGAAGAACTAGTCTGACTAATATTGCCAATAAAATTTATATTAAGTCCAAAAAAGGATTAGAATATTCAAATGTACTTACATTATGCAGTATATCAAGGAATATGTTATCTGCATAAAGAAAAAAAACGTATGTCGTACCAAAAGAAAAGAAAGTAGGTCCTTTCGTTTCTGGACGCATGCCAATTTGAGACGTGGTTAACATTAAAATTCTTACTGAGAGGGTAAAGCTCACTTGGGGACGAAAGGATTGAGATCGTAAAGCATTTTGCTTTAACATCTTTTGCATAATAGGGAAAGAATGTTCTAGACGCATTTTTCTCTACACATTATGCCTTGTGTCACGTTAGGCGTACACCACTTCTACAACCATTCAAAACTGTTATACCCAATCCAATCTTTTACCTTCCCAGTATAACTTCAACATTGTAATACCTGAAAAAGCAAAATTTTCGCCTTAAAACATGATTAAAAATAATAACAATAAATTTGGACACTTGCTTATATCAACTAGCCGAAGTCTGCGACTTCATTCACATACCCGTAGGCAAGTACATGCTTTATATACGATAAAACTGTTACACTCAAAATATATTCTGTAATCTGACTGTAATTTTTTACCAAAGATTAGCGCATTCCCATAAATAAAATTTAGCCTCAATTTTTGGTCCTTAGAGGCCGAAACTTGGATACATCTATTACGTGTAAATTTTTTACGACAGTCAATTAAGCGTTGCTGCGTTTGGAGATGTGGCGCGCTCACCCAGAAGAAACCAGTTTACCCTAGATTTGAATAAACCCATATAAAACTCGGAGGGGAGTCCAGTGAGGGCATTCCATATTTGACCGTTTTCCATAATATTATCGTGGAGCTGAAACGCTTCATCCATAACTTCGGTTATCCACGAAGAATCGGCTGTCACGTTCAGTTCGTAGGCATGATCATGAAGATCAGATGAGCATTCAAAGAAATGTATCCGTTTGAATGTTCCAAAATGTTATATGCTATTTCAGGATAACAACGACGGTGGCAAGATGAGCATCATGGACATGCAGCTGAGCCACGCGCAGGTCCTCCTCAGGTCGTCGTTCTGCAGAACTGTTCTCTCCATGTGCTATATACTTGAAAGAGTTGATAGCGTTATTGTAAGTCACCATTGATATTCAATTAGGAAAATTGTATATAAGGATTTTAGATAAATTTGCAAAGGTAGCAATAGTATTTTTTTGTAAATTATAAACAAAAAAATGTAAAAGCTTAACGCTCTCGGGACGTAACCCTTTTTAGGTATGAATATTCTTATTGACGGGTTTTTTTATTGATTGATACAAGACAAATAATAATAATAATAATAATAACATACAATAACAACAAAATAGGTGGAACACCAATGGGAGAACTTCGCCTTCAGCATGGGCCCAGAGGGTTGGAGGGCGAGGTATCACATCTACTCTCCAGGTTTGAAGTCAGGAGGTGGAGCTCAGCATCGACCAGTGCTGTCCAAGAATGGTATACGCCTAAATATTAAATACCTTTGCTGTACAAAGCTGTCAATAGTACATAGGTACTACTATTTGAAATTAGCCATACCATTGATTGCCAAGTTAAGGCATCAATTATAGTCGAATGGAAAGAGTTTGAGGATTTTAAGGACAGAATGGCGACACATATATTAACATATAGACGACCGCTTGGTGCAGTGGTAGCACAACTGCTTTCTGGCCGAAGGGTCGTGGGTTCGATCCCCACACCGGAAAAACATAATATTTGTAATTTACATTTGTATTTTTCTGGAGTCTGGGTGTTGCTATTTATGGTATGTATGTATTTACAAAAGAAAAGTATGTATATGTAATTTATTCCGCTATCTAGTTGCTACACAAGCTTTTGCTTATCTTGGAACTAGATGGCGCTGTGTACAAGTGTCCTCAAAATATGTATTATTTATTCATTTATATTATTTTAGGTTGGTGATATCATAAAATATAGGCCAAATACAATCTCTTTTATTTCAAACAACAGAATGAATGGAAAGGTAGTCATATAATTTTTACACATATTTGATATTTAGAAGAATGCAGCATTTTATCTATAATTAATAAATGATATATAATAGGTATCGGTTGTCAAATACATACACCAACAGTAAGAAAATTTTTACTATTTTCCCGTAAAACCTTCTTTTATAATATCCATGCAAAGCCGGGACGAGCTGCGAGCTGCTAGTTCTTTAATATACAAGCTTTAAGATCGTTAAATTATTTAATTCAGAAACTAGGTTCGAAAGTGTCGCGCCATTGTGTTGCAGCATAATGCTTATTGTTAATATTTCTCAGGGTCTAATGCGGAAAATAGAAATTATCGTTTTAGGAAATCTAGCTTTAAGATGCTTTTGAGTTCAGAGTGTTAATGCATATTTCCTTTATATAAGTAAATATTGTACTATTCAAGTTACGTAAAATTGTCTTGAGCATTGAAGTGTTAATCGTTCTACATATTTAATATTTTCTAGATGTAGATGTTCTGTATGTATTTTCTAGTACACGCTGTGCCCGCGACTTCGCTGGCGTAAAAAGTGACTTTGGGCAGGATGTTTTAAAATGCCTAACCCGCGCCAACAAACGTTCAGCAAGTTCAACGTGATTCTTTTAATTGCCATAACTTTTTATTTTTCAACCGATTGACATGATTTAAACACTAAATGTTAAGTAAAGCTTACTACAATATATCATTAAATCCCCGATCTAGATAGGATGAGCCGTTTCTGAGATTAGCGCGCACAAACAAACAGACAAACAGACAAAAATTCCAAAAGTCATTGTTTTGGATTCTATTGCGTTAATAAAGGTCTCCTATAATATTTTTTCTCATTTATCTTCCATGTACAGACAGCGACTCGTTACGTTTTTATTATATTTATTGATTGATTTGACTTCCGATTTAAGTAGGGATAAGGAATATAAATTTATATCTTAATTTATTTTATTAACAGTTTCGTAATTTTCTTAGTTGATCAGAAAGCTTAGGACTTTTATTTAATGGTTGTAACCAGCTTATTTACGTGGCTTTGAAACCACGAAAAGTACGAAATCATTGTTTAGAACAACTATTTCCAAAGTAGGAATAACCATCATGATCTAAAAAAAATGACATTCGTAATGATTTTGATTTATCACGATAACATAGTATAAAACAAAGTCGCTTTCTGTCTGTCCCTATGTATGTTTAAATCTTTAAAACTACGCAACCGATTTTCTTACAGTTTTACAAAAAAAGTGATTCAAAATGAAGCGTTCCTTGCATGCATAAATGCGGGTAAAAGCGAGGGCCGTTGGTACTAAATACTGAGTATATTAGATCTAATGCCAAAGCGATGATTGTAACTAGATCACTACCAAGGGCAACGGTTGGGCCGCACAACCTTCATCTTCCTTATATACTAAGGATATTATTTACGCAACAAGGCAAGTCCTACATAGATCTGTGTCATGTTAA
>JADANM010006710.1:8880154-8890375 GCA_026213755.1 Eurema hecabe
GAATTTACTCTTTGCATATTTTATAAAACAGAATTATTCCGGGAGCAAGAGAAATATGGAGAATTTCCCGAACGAAGGCACTCGAATGAATGTTAAATTTTGTGAAATTGTTTTATCGCACTCCGCTGCGCAGATGCAAATAATTAGTGTGTTTGTTTAATGTCGACAAACAATTGAATTTGTGTCCTTTATATTTACGAAAAATTATTCGAGCCACAATAAAGCCACATTTAAAATGGTCGCCATGACAGTTAGTCGTTTGACCAATCACAGCGTGGTTTCAGAACATCAACAATGACATAAATGACAGCTGTCACTAGTATTATACGTCAAAAAAAGGAAGTTCTATTCCGTACATTTTGGCGTAACAGTTACCAAATTTTGAAAGCGGTCGCGTAATAAAACACCATGTGCATTTTAACGCTTATAAGCAGATTGATAATTGGCTGTCGTCTTATTGGTGGTAAAATTTTACTCTTAAAGATTTTGCAACAATAACTAATATACTTGACACATTTGTTTCAACATTTATTCTTCTCATTTTGTAAGTCAACATAACAATAATAAGTACTTGCGTAAATAATTAAACTTAAATCTTATTGACTCAACTTTTCTTCGACAAGTCTTCCTCAATTCTTATATTATTCTCTTATTTATTTCTTCTTAGCATCTTGCTTCTTTTTATTTGCAGAGAGGGTACGATTAAGTGCCTCTTGGGCTATAGCATCATCGCGTTCTTCCAACACTTCTGACAATTCCGGGTTCCATTGAGAATCTGTAGAAATATAATTATCAAGGTAAGAAGCCTGTTTTTCCTTTCTGTCCAAAGAGAACAATTTTTCTAATTCAATATAATTCAATACTTTTAAACTATTATATTCTTTAAACTATTTAATATCCTACTAATATTATAATTGTTAAAGTTTGTGAGAATGTATCTATAGTTTAATCTTTATATATTGGTGATACCCTGTATTAATTTTCCCGATAGTGTTAGCGGTGCACGGCTAGTTAAACAAAACTTTCTTTCGCATTTTTTAAGGTACAACGCTTATTTTACCCTTTTTAAATGATTTAAAAGGCAACTACTAGTATTAATAATAGCATACCAACAAACAGTCTCTCCAACAAACGTCCTCGCTTCTTCTGTCTCCCTAGTACATGTATCTCGTTGAACAGCTGTAGTTCGCGCATGCGCTCCAACGCTGCTTCTATCTCTGCCTGCCTTCCCTCTTTAGCTATCTCAGCTAGCTCCGATGTTACTAGGATGCTGTTAAAATTTATACCAAATAATTTTGATTTTGACAACGTTGACGTTGATCATTTTCATGATACACAAAAACATGGTTCATTTATCGGTTGTGGAGTTTTAACATTCAAACATACATAGCAGGAATTGATAAAAAAATTGACTTTGTTTTGTACAATGCATATAAAAAAAGTCCACTATTTTTAAATCATATATTATTATTATTTATGTCATAATGTACTCTATCATTACCTAAACTATATTCAACAATCATGTGCTACTTAACGTTTGTATCACAGACATTAGCTGCACTGGCCAATGACATTGTATCAAGTATCAACACATTGTTTTCAAGAGAAAATGGTTTGTCCAAACCTGTCCTCTTCAATCTTCTCTTTGGTGCAGAGAGGAACAAAAGTGAGCGGTATGAACTTGTCCCTCAACTGTTCTGGCATCACCAAATACGTTGATTCTTCTTCACTCTCTTCTTCGGCTTCCAATTCTGCTATGATAAATAATATTTTATACTTCTCATTAATATTTTACAGCTTATTAAGCTAAGCTCGCTTAATTTTAAAGTAATGTTTTCAGAGACAAGTGGTTTAGAATATATTCATAATCTGACAGTATTACTTACTCCTAATAATAGTAAAATATCTATAACATAGCGACGTACATATTAGTCATACTGAACTTATATTATAATCTATCAAAATATTCTTTTAGAACATACCGCCACTTTCTGTAGCCGGTGTTGGTCCTTGTTGTATAGTTTCTAGTTCTGAAAACAGTTAAAATGAATATTAAAAAAAAATAATTTATTTGTTATGAAATCATTTACAATTAAAGTGATCACCCGACTACTGAACTTGTATAAAATACTGTGTCTCAGCAGTCGGGTCCTTCCCAATGTGATTAATAAAAAATAAGCTTAAATGAATTAAAGATAATGCCACAGAACCAAAATAAAATAAAATTAAAATTAAGTTAAAAAAAGAAAAGTGAGTGTGTTTTTTTTATGTGTGTGTGAGTGTGTAGCGTGTGTGTGAGTTAAGTATAAAACTGTCTAATTAAATATTACATACTACATAATATTACATATTATACATTACATATTAATACAAAATATGTACCTAGTAATTATATTTAAATAATACTTACTTTTATGCTCCCCTTCACCTTCTTCGAGATACGCTTCCTAAAGTATGAGAAAATATTGATTTACTTTTGTAGTTATTTTAAAAAGAAATGTATGTAAATGATACACCTTAGAGTACCTCTAGCATAGACATGGCACTGTCGGACGGAGGCGCAGGTGGTGCTTCTAAAAACTCAGTTCTAAATTCTTTCCTGAAAACCAACAATATTAAGACCCATTTCAACAAACAAACTCAATAAAACACAATAATTTTTAAACGACTTCAAATCGACTTTTCAAATAATTTTTAGACTATTTCATTCTCAATTCTCACATACACCACTTTCCTACAGAAAACCGTTGTAAAGACACTTCGAGAACTGACCTGATCTGAGCTCCTCTCAAATTCCTCCCAATCTCCTTTGCATCCCAGGCTCTGCGAGCGGCAGCAAACTCCAAGTCTCTCTCATCATCACGCCGGGCGAATGAACCACCTCCAACTGCTAGAGAACATTCCAGCTCCACGTATGCATCTCCAGGTTGAGGCTGGTGCTGAGTTATTGGCGCTGGCTTCTCTTTATCTTTCTCTTTCGCCGAACCACTCTATTTTGGTAAGCAGGTTATTAATACCAGTCCTTTACAAAACAGTGAAGAGGAAAGATTGTATTGTTTGTTTGTTTGCATTGAGAAACCTTTGAACCGCTATTAAAGTACAGTAGTAGTACGTTTTAACACCTTTTCTTTAGAGGGCTTTTTCGCTGACGCATCAAGTTTGGCCACTTCCAGTGAGTTTCGCACTTCATCTACTCTGACCCATTGCTGAAGAGTTAAGGGCCAGCCTTTGGGTGCTGTGACCCTAGAGTTTAAAAAATATTAATTTACATTTTGATATAAATGAGTGTATAGTCTACAGGAAAATACATTTGAGGATAAGGATCAAAATCTTTTAGTGCCTCTAACCTCAAAGCTATAAAATGTTCAAATTAATCTTTTCACTAATTTTGTTTTATACTAGAACTAGCTGTTGCCCGACTCCGTCTGTGTGGACATATAAACTTTGACCCCCTTCCCCCCCTATAACACTTTTTTCCACTTAAAAAGTAGCCTATAACTTATCTCAGGTTCTAGACCATCTGTGTACCAAATTTCATTATAGTCGGTTTAGTAGTTTTGTCGTGAAAGCGTGACAGACAGACAGACAGAGTTACTTTCGTATCTATAAAATTAGTAGGCATTATCAGAGATAAGAACTAAGAAAGCAAAGTATTGGGTTACTAACTCAATACAGTATTGTTTTGGCTCTTGGACTTTCGCGTCTTTTATCTGCAAGTATTTACAGAAAAATGAAATAACAATTAATTACAATGATAAGGAAAATACCGTTTCATTAAAGGCAATATTAACAAATTTTGGAAAGTCACCTTTGTAGCGGACTTAGTTTTCGCACCTGCAACAGACTGTTTTGCCTGTTTCGCAACTTTTAACGAGCGAGCGCTGGAAAACGTCGACTCACGACCTGCCTGGAAAAAATAAACTCATTGCAGGATGCTATCTAGTTGGTATTATGTGAAGTTGATTCGGATTTTGGAGCGTTTTATGTTGTTTTCGTTCCCATATTAATGCGAGGAGTAGCAAAACTGTCCTATTGTTTAATCTAGGTTGTATACCAGTCTTCAGCCAAATCCTTACAGTAGTGTTTGCGTAAAGGGCCGCAAATGTAGCTATATACTACCTGGCAAATTTTGCTATTACAATATAAAAATAATTATCCATAATTACCACGATGAATAATTGCGCTATTGATAATTAATCTACTCGGTTTTTTTTTAACATAGGGAGCAAACGAACAGGCAATCTAACTGATGGAAAGTCATCGCCCATGAACACTAATTGCAGAGACAATTCTGGAGTGGGTTCCCACAAATAAGTCCCCTACCATAAATTACAATATAAGGAGTGTTTCATCACCGATATCAAGTTAACATGTGACGACCTCTTCTTGCTTGGTGACAGGGGTGCAGTTGGTTCCAGTTTGATGTATGGCCAGTACAACTCGCCAGTGCCAGCGCACTTGCCTAAGTCCTCTATCACTCCATCTGGTGACTTTGTACGGAGAACTGCCTCCATTTTTAACTGCAAAAAGGTATGTTTAGGAATTAATAACATACTATCGACTTGTCCCGGCTTCGCTCGCATATCAATACATACATAGCATAAAACAAAGTCGCTATCCGCTGTCTGTCTGTCCCTATGTATGCTTAGATCTTTAAAACTACGCAAACGATTTTGATGCGGTTTTTTTAATAGATAGAGTAATTTTTAAGGAAGGTTTATATGCATAGTATATGCGAGCGAAGCCGGGGAAAATATATTATATAAAAATCTTTCTCTTAAATCACTCTATCTATTTAAAACAACGCATTAGAATCGGTTGCGCAATTTGAAAGATTTAAGCATGCATAGGGATACAGACAGCGAATTTCTTTTATACTATGTAGTGATTACCAAGTCCTATATCATTTGCAATAGCAAATAATTCCTCTAAGAAAATTAATGTAGTCATTAAAACAAATTTTTAACTGAAACCTAAATTACATAATATTTAACATGAGGCACAGATAAACTATTTACACGAATGCTTGTATTCGCATCAATCAGATTAAATGGAAATTACTAGGATTAGATACGATATTCAGAAGCCGTACTAAATTAGCATTATATTATAGTACATTTAATGATATTTCTTTATATATAAATGACGATAATAAAACTTGTATATTAAAATACTGTTAATTAAACATTTGACAACCCTAAAAACTAAATGTAACTCTGGACCATATAAAAAACCGTTAGAAAATTTAATGTCCGTAACAGAAGACTTGCCAACACCATACCCATCTACTAATTTGCTACAAAAACCATTAGTAAAACTCACTCCTGGTGACGTAGCAGCAGCCCTAAAACTAATCGCCTCCTGCTTCGTCACAGCAATCACGACCCCTCCTAGAATGTTCCTTCTATTCGGTATGAAGATCTCATCAATGTGGAGTTTGCTGGACGGGGGTAGAGGTATCTCCTTGCACGGGTCATCGTTGTCGCAAATATGGAACACGTCCATAGTAGACGTCAGGACGGTTAGTTGCCAGTGAGCATCGGAATAGGTGCCTGATGCTTCGGAGAGGGTGCCGTGAGCCATGATCGTGTAACTGAACACCAGAAAATTTTATAAAAACCTTGAGACATACAATATTAGATATCATCCTAATAACAAAATTTTTAACATTTAAAGTTTATAAGAATGTATGTTTTTTATTCTTTCACGCAAAATGGCTATACCGATTAAGTTTAAATTAGGTTTGTGTTACATATAGGATAATTTATATCCCGATATTTCCAAAAACTACGCTGGTAAAACCGCTGGCACATCTTCTGCTACAATAAGTTGTGTTTATACAATTATCATGAACAACTTTAGTTTAAACTACAGTTCACATTTATTTATTGAAACAGCAAACCTAGAATCAACTTTTGCCTATTAAATTTGTCAAAATGTTAACTAATTAGTTTCTTATCGTTTTAGGACCCCAAACAACTTCAAAGAACTAAACAGAACTACTCGTATTGTATAATGTGCAAAACTTCGTTTACAATTTAAGCATATAAATCTAAATTAATTAAATGAACTTACCCATTTTCGTTGGGACGAAAATCAAATGTAATGTGAGTATTATAAGCCTGGGGCATTTGATCGCCGGAATCATTATCGTACACAGCGAATGTGCTATTTTGCAGCGTGCTTTGGACATCGAAATGTACCTTTAAAAATAGTTTTGGGTTTAAAGAACTTTATATCTCATTACGAAAAACTACATGACTCTAATATGAGGTCAAAATGGCTAATATGTAATAGTAGGCAGGTAAAACCACAAGCAAAAGGTTCTATCGGTGGTCCTTAAATATATGTTAATATTTTTTTTACAGATTAAATGAATTTGATCCGAAAAATAATTATTTCTTTGCAAGTCAACATAAAAAAGACAATTTAAGTTTTTAGTTTTAATTAATACAATTGAAATAGACGCTAACATTTCATGTATGGCACTATACATTTTACATACAGTAAAATAATGTAACAGCACCTTGACGGGGCTATGGCAGAAGAAAACCCCCTGGAAGTAAGGGATCCACTTGCATTGTGGAGTCATAGCGGTAGTTCCAACGTGCTGCTGCAGACCGTATACTCCAGAGAGAGCTGAAGATACGGAGTACGCGTATTTAGCCCCAGGGTACATCGAGAAGAATTCGTTCATCAGAGCTTGGAGGACATCCAAGTTGCCAAAGGCATTGTCCATTAACTGCAAACACACAATACATTTTCTTTGTCTAAATAGCTCGTTTTGTGGTTTTTAGAAACAGAGAGGTTTCAGAGAGATTCTAAATAGATTTTTTCAAAATGGTGACATGATTGTCTTTGAATCATAAGACACACAAACTTTTGCTTTTATAATATGAGTTAGATACTTTTCTTTACCATTATTATGTTTTTCTGTAATAGTAAATGTTAAAAATATTTATAAAACCATTAACAAAACAATCTTGAAATTTTTCCCAAAAAATTGCGTTTTTACCATTATCATAGTGTTGTTCAGGAACCTCAATATATACTTACACCTTTAGTAACTTCAGGAGACACAACAACTGGCATTGTCAGGCACTTGCGGACCCAAGCCCCTCTCCAATAAGACTGTATAATTCTAGCTGCTTCATGCTTCTTGATAACCTTTTCTCTTTCTTCTTTAAGGACTCCACAAGGTACCTCTTCCGTGGCCAGTTCGCATACATTAGAAGTTGTTGGAGGAATTGGTGGAGACAGAAGTCTATCCATTATTTCTTTGCTTACTATTGGTTTTTCTTCTGCTGCCTAAAATAAATAGTTGAGAGTAACTTCATAAGAATAAATAATTTTAGTCCTGAATATTGTCAAAATTTAACATAGGTACTAACTAACTAAAATGTGAATGTTTTAAATTTACCTGTTGTTCTTCCAACTGCTCAGCCATATAATCCACTTCTTCAGTTTCAGGCAGAACGCAATCACATGGGTCCATCATAGTAATTTCTCGTAATGACTTCGGTGGTATTGGTTTTGGGGGGAAACCAAAGTCAGGGTCATGTAGAAAACGCCTCAGAACAACGCAAACAGCGCTGTATTCGTGTGGGAGTAGACGTCTTGCGAGAAGAGATTGCAGCGCTTGACGAAACATCCAATGAAGGAGTTTCTTGTTGTAACCGACCACTTTTTCGTCCCAATCTAAGTCTGGTTGGTATGAACTGGAATAAAGTTTTATTTGCTTTGCATTTTAAGTTCTAAATAATTTACCGTTAGCACGCAATCGCACGCACCCACGGGTTGTTGTCATGCTTAGGATCTTAATAATGGCTAAATAACACTCGTAATTTTGTTTCATTATAATCCATTTATTTTTATTTTGACAACATTTTTTTTGTGATGATTTCAACTGTCAACTATTTTTATAACAGATGAATATATAACGGAATCTTAGTAATAGGTTCCCATTAACCTATACGATAATATTTTTTGCATTGGGAAGAAAATTCTTTAAGTTTTAACTTACTTGTAAAAATCCCTATCGTTCATTGCCAGGTTTGCACTAGACCTGGTAACCCTGATCCAGTTGGAGAAGGAGACGCTAAGGTTTGTGAGGAACCTGGCCGCCCAGGGACAGTCGTGGACAGCAGCTGCCTGGATTGTGTCCCTACTTCCAAGCAGGAGGGTAGATTCGCTGAGGAGGGCAGCCGTCCAGTTCATACGAGAGTGCACCCATAGTCTAAAATTACTCATATCAATCATATAGCCCACAATTTATTTTACTAATTACTCCTATATATTTTTTTATGAATTCTATATATTGTATAGCTTTTATAATCTATTCGTAACTTTATTATTTACGAGCAATTACATTACATTAAATAGATAATAATTTATCAGAAAATAAAGCATAATCATATATATCGTGTCAGTCTGGTACGAATCGAAAAGGTCTTTTAATATTTTTTTAACAAGCTGCGTATACTTTGAATCTTAAAAATCTCGCGATATTAACAGTTTTACGAGTTAGAAAGTAATAGTCTTGAAAATCCAATCTACGTTGTTATTATGTTCCTATTCCTTTAGTTCATTTTAAAGTCTACATATCAAGTCTAAATTCTTCTGTTTCACTTACCTGCAAAAATGTCTTCCAGGTAACAACTTGACTTCAACTGAATCATACCCACGAGTTGATACAAACGCCTTGCCCATCGGAAGCTCACAATCTACGAACCATTCAAACACTTCCAAAAATAGATACCCATTCTCAATATGATCAACTATCGGTACTCCGCAATTGAATAGAACTCTTGGATGAAGCATATTTAATGAAAGCCTGAGGACATTCTCATCAGGTCCATCGATTTGGAGGTATAGAGGCCCGGTTTTTGGTGCTTGGATGTCCAGAGCTCTGTTAGGAGGTGCTTTAGTGATCTTGATGGACGGGTTGCTGGCTGCGGTGGTGAATTCGTACATCGATGGAAAGTAGAGGATCGTCACTTTGTTTATTAGCTCACGCATCTGAAAATTAAAGACTTATCTTTTTTGTAAAAGCAAATGTAGTAAGACAACTTTTAAGAATAAAATAAATTTAGGAAACGACTAAATCAGACAAGTGCAAAGTGTGACTCGGGCTCACCCACGAAGGGCTGTGTAGTTACAATTTTTTATATTTCAATAACCCATAAAAATATAGATTATTACTAAAAGGCTATTTTATTAACGTAAGCTTAGGCAGACACACACCAAAGTCATTGTATGTTCATTGTACTGCGGTAGCCCAAACAAACACTCAGATTTATAATACAAATTTATCGTGAGTTAAAAGCAGTTGAAATACCAACAGCATCGTACTGCACCCATTCTCGAAGCTCTTCCTTCAACAGTTGGTTGGATCCGACAGCCACTGTGCCAGAACGGTTCGCGTCTTTTGCTGGCTTTTTAGCCTGTAAAGGGAGAAAAATATTTTTTACTCTATACCTGTTCTTGACACTTCCACTAATTACAGACGAGTACAACTTAAATTAAAATGTATTTTCATTTAAATTCACACACAAATGGTGTTTTAATACGTCTTTATATATTTAATCTAATATCTATAAAAGATCGTTGAGCTCGTTAAAAATAAATTTAAAAAATAAAACAAAAACTATCTCACGGGCGGATTAGTTCTGTCGTGTTCTTCGCGAAATTGGAATGTTATCTGAAAAAAATAAGCAATAATAAAAATAAATAAAAAATATAGAATTACTGGACCTCAAAACTTGTAACAACGTAGACGTATATATTTGTCGAAGCTATTTAAAAGCTATTTCGAGTAATAAAAGTATTAATACTATGTTACCTTTACCCTATCATAATATACCCTTGTATGCTTATATCTTTAAAGCAACCAATTTGCGTGCGCTTTTTTATGTGCGCTTGTCGACCGCTTGGCGCAGTGGTAGCACAACTGCTTTCTGCGCGAAGGGTCGTAGGTTCGATTCCCACACCGGAAAAATATATTGAAAATGAAAATGAAAATGAAAATGAAAATAAATTTTATTCTGAATAAGTTTCAATCAAAACACCCTCAGAAAGTCTACATGATGCCTACCACCGGTTCGGGAACTAACCCGGCGAGAAGAACCGGCGTAAGAAACTCGCACGGGTCCCACACTTTTTACCAAAAAAGGGGGAAAAAATCATCTTTTAAAATATAAAAAATTTACAATTCTGTAACTT
>JADANM010006710.1:8922847-8939702 GCA_026213755.1 Eurema hecabe
AAACTTTGTTAGCGGGTTTTGAACCCACGACACCTCCTCGATGCTCTTTAAGCGGGCGCTCTAACCACTGAGCTAACGAGCCGTATCTTTAGTACTGTATTTGTGGTAAATATTACTAGCTGTGACGTCACGAATGAATCACAACGACCAAAGAATATAGAAAAAAAAATCGTAGTATCAACATGCTTTCGTTTTTTAATGTTTCGATATCCTATTGTATTCACCGTGCATTGCCCCATTAAGTATTTATGATTTTTATTTTGTGATTCATCATGAAAAGACCCTTATACTATATAGGTATATGTTATCAAAAAACAAAAAAAAAACAGCTCGTGAGGGATTTGAACCCCCGACCACTTCGTGAAACTTTGTAAGCGAGCGCTCTAACCGCTGAGCTAACGAGCCGTATTTTTGGTAGCGTATTTGTAATAAAGTTCATTCAATATGACGCAATCAAGGTCAATGACTAATACAGATAGCATAGAAACTATAATTTCAACGGTAAATTTAACTAGCTGTTGCCCGCGACTCCGTCCGCGTGGACTTTCATATAAACTTTGACCCTCGCTAACTCCCGTTCGCGTAAGAATTTTGCAATATCCTTTTGCAACTAAGCTTTAAGTTTACTAAGGAACCTGCATGCCAAATTTCAAGCGTCTAACTTAAGCGAATTGGATTTTTCATACAAAAGGATTTTCCCCCTAATTCCCGTTCCTAAGGGAATTTCGGGAATTCCTTCCAAATTTCAAGTGCCTACGTTTAGCCGTTTAGGCTGTGCGTGGATATGTCAGTCAGTCAGTTTCTCCTTTTATATATATAGATAGATCTACTGATCTTCTGGTTGAGAACAGTAGTAAAATGAATAGACCTATTTTCTAAACTTACTGTTAAAGTCATGCGCGGGTAATAATACTTAAAGATGCCAAACTATCCCTTACTTACTATATATAATACTAATGCTAAACTCTGATATTTTTGAACGATATGTTATATGATGAAGAAGATTTTCTTTTTCAAATCAAATCGAAGTATTCTATCTTTCGTACTTCCTTTTTTAATAAAAATCATAAAATGATAGAAACAATTATCTTTGGTAGAGATTAAATTTAAATTTATTAACGGAAAATAAGCTAGATAGTAATAAATAAAAATAATGCTTCTTATAAGACCTTTAGTTTGCATTTCGCCTTCTCTCCAAACTGTTGTAATATATACTTTTTGGCACCATCGGTAACCTAAATGGCTCGCTGCCTACCGGAAAGTCGAAGGATACTTAATTTACAAAATTTACCAAATTAATTTAGTTTTAAAACTAATTTCAAACGTTACTATAGAGTATAGACATAGAAATTAATAATTTGGGGCGCTGTTAATTCTGAAGCTAAGCAGAGTTTTATAACAGATAGAGATTTATTGCAAAGATAATCTATAATATAAAAATAAATCGCAAAATGTGTTGGTAAGCGCATAACTCGATATGGTCTGGACCAATTTACATTACATTTTTTTAGAACATTTCTGTATGTACGAGGATGGTTCTCAAGCAAAAATATATAAATAATAGGTGCAGGATAGTTTTTGCGTTGGATAGGTATAGCGTGAACAAAGTCGCGTTGGGCCTGCTAGTTTAATATATCTATTCATCTAAATACATTCAAATAATTACACTTAAACCGATGCAACAAACGCTATTAAAGTTTACATCAAATAAACTCGTTACTAGGTTCCCTTCTTCTTAGAATCATCAAATACCATCACACTCTTGATTTAAAGAAACACTCACCAAAATTAAGACATAAATCTACAAAACCTCGTTTAAATCACCAAGTATATAACAATATACAGCTCTATAAAGACATGCTTGTTCCCGTCTTTGTTTGGACTGCTTTTATGGGCCATATGGTGTTGTGACGTCATTCATTGTCTGTCTGTTACTTGTTAATGTACACTGTTTAAGGAAAGTGTTCTAATTAGGTAGACATTGCATGCGATATACATTACGACTTTTATTTTAATATTAGCTTTAGATATTAAAGTACGACAAATAATATTATAGAGCGTGTGTTTAAAAAAATACAGGAATTAACAGTCATATAAAACTATGTCATGGTATAATTTAATAGTACATTATGGTAGTGTAATTATATCTAAAAAAGAAACTTACAGACCTTACATTAATACAAGAACAATAATTTAAATGCATAATATTACTTGAATAAAAATAAACAAGACAGCTAAAACACATCGATAGAAGTAAATATTTTATTGATACTACAATATTTTGCATACATTAATAATATTGTAAATTTTCTTTTTTATTTAACACGTCGATGTCAAATTTTATATTTAACGGAATGAAGATATTTTTTCTATATAAATTTTATAATGCCTATAAATAATAACAATAGCAGAGATTGCTCTGTAGCAATAAGGTCGCCTTTTGTGCATAACTATTTAAGTTTTGTTTGTATCTGTTTGCTGTGTATGTTTTTTTCTTTATGTACAATAAAGTGTTTTAAATAAATAAATAAATAAAAATACAATAATGAAAAGAAAACACAAAGAAACGTAACTGTATGAGTTCCTACATATCTTAATCATAATTTTAAATTTAATCAAATCTTCACTTAACCCGTGTGAACTGTGCTAAGTATAACAATTGTAACACTCCGGAGAGTGAGTAATCTTTGACAAATCATTGGTCCAAGTAACCCTAGCGTTGATACTATGACCCCTTTTTATATTCAATATTTTTTAGTAATGTTTTGAATATGTTTTTTAAGCTTTAGCAAGTAAATGAACAAGAACTTTTCTTTGCAATAATTTTGATGAGCATTCGAAAACTAGTTAATTCAAGAATGCTTTTTTACAAGTGGGAGATAGAAGGTATAATAAGGAAGAAGTAATTAAAAAAGGCAAATTGACATGACGTCATAGCCCTTTCTGTTTTAGGGTGTTTTTATTCATAGATTTCGATATATAAATAAGAGTCGTGATGTAAGTTTCAATTTAGGGCACCACTGTCTCATAGAAGACCGTGCGAGTTTCTTACGCCGGGTTAGTTCCCGAACCGGTGGTAGACACCATGTAGACTTTCTGAAAGTATTTGTTTCAAATTTACTCAGAAATAATACATTTTTCATTTTAAAAACCGTCGTCTAGTCAGCAACACACTCGATGTCATTACATTTGGTTAGATTAGTAGGAGCAGTGGAGGCCCATTTTTTATTTATCTCCGTAATTCTCTTTAGAAAATTGTCAACTTTTTAACTTCTTAAACGCTGCCATATTCGTGTGTATGAACTATGTAGCACTTAGCTTCACAATCACTCAAGAGTAGGGATGTTTACTTACTATAAGGCGAGTAACATAAATTTAAAAACTATTAAATAAGCTAAGAATCTTACACGCTAATAACGAATTCTAAGCGAACAATGTCTCAGTTAAATCTAGCTATTTATAATCGGTCGGACAACTGAGGTTTCCACGGCTTCTTACAAGACAGAATTCAATTTGTCATGGAGATGTCCGCTCCATTAATTTCAACGAATTAGCGGCATCCTTGTTGCTGGCCTCAACTTAATATATTCATCGGGTTTATTAAATTCTCTGTTTTATTCTAGAAATTGTTCTTCCTTGTTGTAAATAAAATCGAAATTATAATAAAATTCGAAATTATATAAATAAAAGGAAATGTGTAAATGCGAAATGTTTAAGATTCCATTTAATGACGTTGGATATCAATTTGACGGTAACAACCGGAACCTTAAATAAATTTTTGCATTTCAATTCAAGAAAATTTTTAAACAAATTTATTAATGTTATGTGTTGATTCGTGTTCTTATAAAGATAGCTGTATAGCCTTTTAAAAATATAGTAATCGCTATATTTAAACAATAGCTATTGATTTTTTATTATAAATCATTGGAAAATCAAGCATTACCTGACTTAGTTTAGGATTTTTTTCATAAACAAACCTTTTATTTAATTTAAAAGTCTTATTTATCACATAACAATTTAATTTAATAACAGTAATCAGATCTAAGTCATACATAGAAAATGATTTGTTCTAAACATATTTTCTAACAAAACTACAAATATTTTGGACAGCTTAAGAATCTGACACAAACCCTCGTTCATAAAAATAACGGATGACTTGTTCAGAAAAGTAACTCAAGAGGTGGAATAGGATTACTGGAAATAAATATGGTCCTTCGAAGTTTCCTATAGATATCGTCAGAATTAGGTTCAATACTTTGACCCATAAATTTTGGGATCAGCGAACAGACGTAGATAAATGAAGTAATAATATTAATACTAGCCGTGCCTGGCGGTTTTACACGCATTTATACATTATTGTACTCATAAACCTTCTTCTTGAATCACACTATCCGATAAACATAACCGCATGAAAATCGGTAGCGTAGTTTAAACGATTTAATGATATATATGGACAGACAGAAAAAAGCGACTTTTTTTTATACTATGTAATGAGTAATGACTATTGTATTTCTACCATTGTGTATGATGATCTTTTTTTGCTACGAATATTTAGCAAGTCATGGAAAATTGGCCTTCAGGCTTTTTTGTATTTTACGGTATTACTTATAGGGTTCAGATTAATTTTTATATAAGGTAGACTTACAAATTTACTTTTCAACTAATCAAGAGGTTAGTAAGTGGAGACCATTAGCTGACCCAAATCGAAACATCGCTTTCGCTTACCATCACGCTAACATGTTGTATATTGTTAAATATTACTTAAAAATGTATTACATTTAAAAAAAATATTAATAACAATCCCTCCTGGATATCTTCTAAACTAACTTAAACCAAACATTACTATTACAAAGTTCTCGAGTGAATGTACTTTAAAAAAATAGCCTTCACCAACTCTTGCTTTCATCTCGGAAGTAAGAGGCAAGAAACAAAAGAACAATGGCGCAAAATCGTTACAATTAATGTAAGACTTCACTTGTTTGTGAAAAAACGTCAATTTACAATGTTGGACTATTTTCACTTTGAGATCCATTATACGGATACAAGTAGTGCATATTTCAATTTGTATTAAATTCTCGTATCGTATAATTAAGCCATAGACATATAACGCATAGACTGATAGTCCCTTAATCTATACTAATATTATAGAGAATGAAAGTTTGTGTGTTTGTTAAGTTTGATAATCTCGGAACCTACTGAACCGATTTTAAAAATTCTTCCACCAATAGAAAGCCACATTATTGCTGAGTGTCATAAGCTTTATCAAAAAAGGATTGGAAACATTATGCCTAACGAAGTGTGCACGGGTCCGCCAGTATCGGTCCGCTGTAACTGAAGCCAAAACTGTATATCTGTAGGTGTTAACAGCACGTTCTTATACTTGATGACACGCACACAAGCCCATCGATAATGTTGCTGCTATAAGAAATTTACCCTATAAATGTGTAAAAATTGAAGTCTACGAAAACATACGAATTTTTATGCACAGCGGCGATGATCTATGTAGTTAGACAATATTGTATAGATTAAAATGGCTTTACTTTGCGTACTCGTTATTATTCTAAGTATTAACCCAAGACAGATTAAGATAAATGGCGCCTTCTAAATTATAAGTCACCTTAACACAATAAAACCAAAACCTTCGTAATTAAATAATTAAAAAAACGCTAATAAACACAGTTTTTAAACATGAATACTAACTATATAATATCTTCTTTATGATATATATAGTAATAAGAAAATCTATACGAGAAACATGCCGAGAATCTATGTAAACTTACAAAGGCATGATTCAGTGAAATTAACAAATTAGTACTCGCGTACCTACCTAGGAATTAGTACACAGGCCAATTTAGCTCATAGCTAATTGCAATTACATAGCTCTCCCGAGACTCGTAATTCACAATTGATTTTAGTATAATAGTAAAGTGATCTACATAATTAAATTAACAAATTCAAATCTTTATCAATAGAATAAAGCTTATTAATTTGTTTGTTTAAACGCGCTGTCCTCAAAAACTACTGTTTCGAATTTAAAATTTATTTTTGTGTTGGGTATCGGAGAATGTTTCTCTATATATTTATTAATATTACATTTGACTCATAGGAGCATAGAAATCTAAATAATATAACCTTATTATTTAGATATCTATGCATAGGAGCGAAACATCAACGAAAAAGGTTGCGAAAACGGGGAAAAATTATTCATATTTCAGGGCTTTCGTTGCGTGCGCTGTTTGTTTCAAGTTACTCAAAAGATATGTATGGAAAATTGTTTTTGAATTCATAAAAAAAAATCCGCGATGGTACATCTTTGTCTTTAAGACTACAAAATTATCAAGTCAAGGCCGGCAACGCTCTCGTGAGCCCTTCGCGAGTGTTTATGGGACCCCTCCTGCTCGTTTGCCCGCTTTTTATATAAAAAAATAAAACTAAAATTATCATTAAAAACTACACAATCTGTAATTATATTTCATTTTTAATCAAGTAAGAATTCGTGTTAGTGTGACGAATTATAATATAATTAAAAAAAAAACAAGAATTACTGAAACACTTTTTTTGTGTTTAAAAAGAAGTTCTTTAAATATCAGGAAAAATAAGTGTTGATGTTGCATTTTGCCTTAATAAGTAAATTTGATTTCGTTTGTAAAAACATCCTAATAAGTACTACAATTGTGATTAATGGTTGCATTGTTACCTGTATTTTGAAATTTTCTAATTATAATAATATGATTATTTTATTATCTGTCAAAAAATTTCGTATATTTATTTATTTTACCCTTTATTACACCAAGGAAACTTAAAAACTAGACAAATACATTAAATTTATGTATAATTGGCGGCCTTATCACTTGAAGTGATTTCTTCCAGGCAACCATAATATAAGACATTAATGATACAAAAGAAAGGAAGAGATGTAGATAAGTGTATTTGTAGAATATCAATTTGTAAACTCGATTTGTAATTTTGAATGTGATAAATATTTTTTTAGTCGACTAGTCGAGAAATCAGGTTATCGCATTGATAATTTACGATAAAAATAATACTATTGATATCGAAGTTTATTTTTCATTAATCTTATACAAAATGTATCAAACAATATTATACTTTATATTATTACTACATGTATTATACACAAGACCTTCTTCTTGAATCACTAACTTGTGAAAAACCGCATTAAAATCGGTTGCGTAGTTTCAAAGATTCAAGCATACATAAAGACAGGAAGAAGAAAGCTACTTTTTTATACTATGTAATGATATTGAGTCTTTAAAATATTATAATATATAGTCTCAGAAAAATGCGTATCAAATTTTGACAAATGTTGCATATTTTGGCTCGCTTACAAAAGACAAAGAATCGTTCACATTAGAACATTAGTCTATTTATTTTAAAGCTAGTCACTGACGAGCGTTTTATGAATTACTAGCTTTATACCGCAGTTTCTTTCGTATAAAAACAAGATCGCAATTTTTATATCTTTTAGTAACTTCAAAGCTACATGATTTGAAAATAATTTTAACTAAAATAAACTCCTGTATTTAGTATATGTATTAGTATATGGCTTGTAATATATGTAATATATGTTAGATAACCTGTAGGTCTTTTAAATAAACACGATAAAAGGCAGGAAAAAACTACAAAAATATTCTTCAATAATAATCCACACTGGCTACTAGAGACGTCCGACGGTTTTACTCCTCCGAAAACTCGAATTGGCATTTACATTATTTGTAGAGATTTACGAAGATTAAATAAAAAATGGTTTCTTAATTCGACCAAATGAATATATGCTTTTTTATAAAGCATGTCCATAATTCTGTTTGTAATTAATTTTAATCCCAGATCCGACAGACAAGGGGCGGCTAAGTCCACTGCCCTTGCGCAAAAAGTTGTGGGTTCGATTCTGATACTGGAAAAAAATTATATTTGCATTTTTATAAGGTTTGCTTGTAGCTTTTTTACATCTATACTTAATATATAAAGCTGAAGAGTTTGTTTGTTTGTTTGAACGCGCTAATCTCAGGAACAACTGGTTAGAATTTAAAAGTTATTTTTTTATTGAATAGACAATTTATCGAGGAAGGCTTTAGGCTACATAACATCACGCTGCGACTAATAGGAGCGAAGAAATAATGGAAAAAGAAATCAAAAGGGACGAAGTCGCGAGCAACAGCTAGTCATAGTATAAAAAAAAATCCTGTCAATATATTCCCTATGTATGCTTAAATCTTTATAACTACGCTACCGGTTCTCATGCGGTTTTTCTAATTTCTTACAGTGATTCAAGGGGAGGATCAGATAGTTTATTATTTTTGATGTTAATACTTCCATGTATTTATTTTATTCATTATCTAGTTACCATAACACAAGTATTGCATATTTCAAAGCTAGATGGCGCTGTGTAGTAATCCTGAAACGACTATATTTATATCCCGTGTTCGATATTTGGTTATCACAACAGTTGCGTACAACTGAATGGGAAAGAATGGCCGCGCTTGTTCCTATAGGCTTTCAAAAACCATCTAACATTTTACGTCTTAGATAATCACTTCCAACGTTCCAAACAAAGCGATCCTTAAACGTAAAAATACAACGACCGCATGTTATTTCCAGTAATCATATTTCTTTCGTATCTATAAAATCCATACACACACGTATGCAATGTGAACCGGCCTAATGCGTTACAAAACACGACCGACTACCGGGCATTACGCCTAATTCATTAATTTTACACGACCCCTTCAAGCCAAAATCTTCTCTATTCATAAAAATATAAAGTTCAAAATTAAATTGAGGGTAGTATTAACTAAATTTGCGCAAAACGACGCTTGTGTGCGTGCGAGGGTTGTCATAGAAACTGAAACAGCGTGCGCGCGCATCGTACGCACACCCTTAGACTCCCCTTACAGTGTAAGAGAGATGGTTCGTGTACTGTCGCGTGGGGAAGCTTTTGAGGTCCTTTATTTTTGGATTTAATTTTTTTAGACTCGCTTAAAATCTTTCAGTCTGTGACAATTTGTGAAATAAAGTTAATAGTAACTAACAAACTCAGCCTGCTACATTTATAAAAAAATGTAAATGTTGTAGGTTGAGTTTATAATATTATTTTGAGCTTAAAGTGTGCGAAGTAAAAAAACAGAATTTATTTTAATCCCACTTTCATATTTATACTAGCTGTATCTCGTGGTTACACTTACTGACACAAAATCTTAATTTGATAACAAGGAAGAGTGGATCCTCATATCCTCATACACATGTTAATAGAAGCAATGCTCAGTAAATGTTCACTTTAGTTCCAAATTTTATTTACAAAATGATTACTGTATCGTGAATCATAAGCATTGGCAAAATCATGTAAAAACAATTACTTATATATTTTTAGCAACAAAACCGTATTAATTCAAAGTACTATTCCAATTAAAAACTTAAAAAGGATAGTGACTTTGATTTTAAATAAATGTATAAAATTAAAGTTACGTCGAAATTATTGAATAATTATTATTTATTTACCTTTTTGGAAGACTGTATTAAATAGTATTGTTTTACCTCAGTGTTATAATCTACTTTAAAACGTTAGACTTTAAATAGTTAACGATAAAACTAAAGACAGACAGACGAAATATCAAATATAGACAGCACTTCCGCAGCCGAGCGTCCGTCGCTCAGCTCACAACGATATCAATCCATGAATACGCTACTTACCTGTGTGTGGGTGTTTTATACCACAGATTCTGCGCGATGGATGCCAGTATTCTCGCAACCATGGACAAAGAGGCACTGAAAAAGCAGATCGAAAACATGAAGTACCAGGCCTCCATGGAACGCTGGCCGCTATCGAAAAGCATTGCTGCGTGAGTAGAAAAATAACATTCCTTTTTTGAATTTGTAGTGCGGTGACCTAATGTGATGTGACTTGTGAGCCATTCGGCCGCGAGTGGGTGGTGCGCGCGGACGACTGTAGTGTATGTCCCAACCGCGCTGGGCTCGAACTCGTGATACCATTTTAATAGGACTTTTTTCGTAAGGATGTACTTAGTGTGATTTTTGTTCTTTCATACTCATATCTATGTCTGTTTGAGAATTATGTTGTAAGCTAAACTCAGTCATAACCCAACGAAAAGCTCCATCTATTGTTAACGTGTACGCCGGCGTTACATTCATTACAATATTAAATCCTTTGCATTTCGTTCTACAAACGCTAAATATAGTATTTCAAGTATTGTAATTCAAATTGTAAAATATCACATGTTTAATCGATTGACCATATGCGAGTTAATTTCTATATATAGAAACTATTTATAATTCAAGATGTAGGCAGAAACACTACGTTAGCTTTTAAAGACAAACATTTACTTCTGTTCAATTATGTATCTTAAGATGTTTAAAATTATCCGCATTCGTTTTAAAAAATCTAAAAGATGTTGATTTTTATAGTCAATAGTATACTTGGCATCTAAAATTATTCATTTCATTATTTTTTGCACGTATTTTAACATTAAAACATGCTCATTCCTCCAAAAAAATATCATTATTATTCGTTTGACCCAAAAAATATATTGATATTCTTATATGTGCATAGATAAACTTAACCTATTTTCAATTACTCACAAAACGTAAGAAAATCACCCACAATAAACTCATTTTCATCAATTATCAATCTCGTTAAACCAAATATTTATCTTCAACAGTAATCTATTCCAAAAACACAAGAGCAATCAAACAATTCGTCATTGTCTTGAAAGCATTTGAAACATTCTTCGTTTCTGAAAATCACCGGGGTCCACACATTAGCGTTGATTGAGTGCTTATGTGCAGACTTGGTTACTGTTTCTTATGTTGTACATTTATCCAAGTGGAATTAACCGGCGGTAGGTCTCTTTCGCAGGAGACCGACTGGGTGGGTATCCCCACAGTGCCAGACATTCTACCGCCTGAACGGTGATGTGCGAATGTCACTGTGCTCCGGTCTGAAGGGCACTGTAGCCAGCGTGATTACTGGCTTAATGAGTCTTAACATCTAATGACTCATAGTGGCGAGCGTCGATGTAGTGCACCCCTGCCCGGAGCAAAGTTCTGGGTAGTACTGCATTGGTTATGGGCTGGCGTTTCTCTTACCATCAGGAGAGCGTCCAGCTCGTCTCACCACTTACTAGAATAAAAAAAAATCAGCTCTTCCATGTGGTATTTCCGATGAATTACGACTAAGGATGCTTTAAGAAAGCCGTACATCTTTTTAAAAGGCCGGCAACCCACTCCAGAGTTGTCAAGCTCTGCGAGTGTTCATGGGCGGCGATGACCACTTTCCATCAAGTGGCACGCCTGCTCGTTTGTCCCCTAAGTTACAAAAAAAAACGCTTCATTACATTATAATACTTGTTATATTAAGATGACAACCGTGGTAACTTGACTTAGCACTACTTAAGGCACGCTATATCCTTTTTAAAAAAAAATCATAAAAACTATTGTCAACGACGAATTAATTAATGATCTCTTCCAGTCGATTTATTGTTGAACAATAATAGATATTAAGAATAGCAAGATGGAATATAGGTATTGAAACTGTACTCACACTAACTTTGTACTACAACTAACTAAACAAGTACTTGAAAGTATGAGTACAAACATAATTCACAATTGGCCCTTAGTTTCTTATCTAATAAGTTTGTCTAAAAAGAAAGTAGGTAATAAACAAAAATAAATTTTCCATATAAAAATACATTTAACAAATAATATGCTGTTATTTATGTAACTATTTTATCTAGTTAATATATTCGTATTTCATTGTTTAAAGGTCCATCCGGCTTATTCGTAATAAATAGATCATTAGACAGTCATTTTACATGAATTCTATAGTTTTTTATTATAATATGTTTTTAATATTAAATAATTATGTCATAATTAGTATAAGACCTTCGAGAAAAAAATATATTTCATAAAAAGCATAACTGTAGTGTCAAATAATTAATTTAACATTCATGTTTTGTTTATTGTAGCCTCATAGCTTACGTTCCCATGTTTATACCGGGATAAACAGTCCTATGTAGCAATCCAAAATCTCATCTAACTATATATACTAAGCTTCATATAAATCTATCGAGTAGTTTTTGAACCAATGCGTACAAACAACTATATCATAAGAATTATAGATATATAACATATTAGTCGTATTGCATCTTAATACATTAAATACTAGCTGACCCGGCGAACTTCGTATCGCTAAACTGACAGCTATAGGCAAAATTATTTAAAAAAAAGCTTAACTTTTAATTACGAAATTAGCGACGTAGTTGATTGACATTTGTCGACCCGTCCTATGACGTCATTTACCAGTAGGTACAGTACTGTATTGTTCAATATTCTGATGTTTCATTTAACGATAGACAGAACGTTATTAAATTTTTTTAATAAAATGTTAGATTCTATGACTATAAGATGTCCAAGTCCACTTAAAGTCTAATTATTTACAACTACTGAGTATTACTTAATTTTAAGTTCGTATTTAGTTCAGTAGTAGAAATACATGCTACGCCCACTTTGCTCTTTTGCTTTTAAATTCTCGAGAAATTTAATTGACTGCCTCTTTGGTCCCAAAAGTTCGATGTCGAGAAGTTTTATATATCCTTCGTACTGAATAAATAATATCATAAGCGCGATTCAGAACTGGGCTCATTAGTAGCTGTCACTACAATTAAATCGTTAAAAAACAAAACTATAACTGACCATCAAACAATCAACCGTTATACGCATAGTTGTTTATATGTTGAATAGCGAATACACCATAAAAAGCTGTTTAATTAACTATACAATTGTCAGTTATCTATTCTAATTATAACGTTTTCCCGTTGTTGAGGAATTAATTATTCACTAGATTACGGTAAAATAACACGTATTGTTGTGGCTAACGATTTTGTGCTCACTATAAGAGCTGATTTTGATTGAAATACGAAGTAATTAGTTCAGATTATTATAAAATATTTTGGTTATAAAACTTAGAGTAATGTGTATTAGCTTTCAGAATTTTTAAAAATGGTTCCAAAAAAACGCACCTAATATGTTTATAGTTGTGATTTTTTATATGTCCGTCTGTAAAGAAACTATACTCCAAAATAGGGGGTTATCCCAACCCTCTTTTTAGAGAGATGATGAGAAAGATGCTCATATGACATCCGTGAGTCGCTAAAATCTTACTGTAGCGAGTACGGGTCACAGACACCTCTTCGTCTTCTGCGATTAGAGATTAGCATTGGAGATTATTATGATTGATAACTAGCGGATCTTCACTTCATTACTTTCCTTCTGTCAAAAACTTTCCCGAAAATTATGTAAAAACCTTCAAACCAACCAACCTTGAACTTCAATGAATATTTAAAAAAGGCGTTGTTGAGTTATACGCTTACCAACTCATTCTGCGTTTCATTGTTATATTATAAGATTATTCGTAGAGGTATAGAGGTAGATCACCACCTCATAGGACTGTATAGCATCAGCTTGCAAAGGCACCGCACCTTACCCGTCTATTGACGGAAGACAGATCAGCCTGGAGGAAACTAGTGATTACCACTACTTATTTGGTCAATTATAGGTTTTAGGTTTAAAGATATTTATTCTAAAAAAGATTACAGTAATCGCTTGCTTGAGAACATAATATTATAATGTACCTAGGTACAAATTAATAATGATAACCATGACTATCAGTCATGGTGAAACGATTGTGAAGAAGAAGATATGAAATTCGGTTTGATTCTATTCTTTTATATCTATTACATAAATATTTTCAACATTTATACACAGCGCCATCTAGTTCCAAGCTAAGCCGAAGCTTGTGTTATGGCAAATAGATAACGGAATAAATCACATATACATACTTTTCTTTTGTAAATACATAAAATACATATCTATAGATATGAACATAGAAAAATTTATATAATTTTTTTTCAATAAAAGTTTGTCATTTTGATCAAACAGAATAAAGGTCTTGGTCCCTAATAGTATATGGGAAAACAAATTAAACACTACTAATCTTCTTAGAACTAAAACATTTCATCGGTTGAATTGGCTTTCTCTGTGTTTTGAAATTTACAAATGATATGAATATTTTTATTAATCGTAAGTTTATATTAGGTATGATTCAGCAAATTATTGGAAAATTGTTTGATTTTAAACGGACGCTTTTTTAATATATCTTTGAAGATGAAGATCAAGGTTAAGGAGATGAGCCTTCATTGCTCCTCTAAGGAAATGTCATTACTTGACGCCGGTTTTCTGTAGGACGGTGGAACCACCCCAAGCGAGCACTATTCAACCTAACTTAACCATATATTCATCACTTTAAAGTCTAATACTATTACGTAATTTGAATGGAAATCAAAGTTATTGATAGATTAGCGAGCTCTCATTATGTGACGGCGTACGACTCGTGCGATAAAAATACAAAAAATCAATAATGTCTGCGCGTAGTTACTAGTTCACACAGGCCCTTATTGTTTGTGGACTTAAATGTTGTTAGTGCATTGGTTTTAAGCGTATATCACTTTGAGATTTTAATGCCGGAATACTGAATCGCAACTTAAATATAAGTACAACTTAAACCGGTCCGATTTGACAGATCGCTATACAATTCTGTCAAAATTACGAGTCTTAAGGCGTGCTTAAATTTAATTTGCGTACGAGTATTTGGCCGTAAAACTCTTAAAAAATAGGTTATACATCAATTGTACCGACTATAATCAACTTTAGGCCAATTTTTTCTATAATTTTACCTACTTTAAAAAAGTAATAGAAACACAAAAATCGTAATTAAATTAATAGGTTTTCCAACAGCTTACAGCGCGCTTTTACGTTCTGAAACAACCTCATCAGAAATAACATATTATACACATATATATTCTTATTTCATTCAACATTTCATCAACTTCTCTTATTTCATTTCAAAATAGCATTCCAAATAAATTTTAAGTATAAAGCTAGAACTGAATAAGATTCTCCGCCCCAAAAACAAATTTAATACATATCGGTCGCGATGTAAAAACATAGAAATATATCATGCAAGTAATTTTATTAAGAGCCCGGCGCAGCCATGAATAATTCAAACGCACAAGGTCTAAGACAAACAGGGATATAATATAAATCCAATACATTTTGCGACGTGCCTTCATTCGGTACTTGTTTTTAACCGGCTTTGAGAGGAAATGAAAAGCTTAGGACTTTACGGGAAATCAATAGACGAAAGAAATCGGAATGATAAATTTTAACTTTTAATTTTGTATGCTCACCATTTAGGGGTTATAACGATATATCTATTACGATACATTTTGGAATAAGGTATATTTTTATAAATGAGGAAGTGGCATGCGAACACTTTCGTTTATAGTCGTACGAAAGACTAGAATTAGTAGCACTAGCACAAGAAAGTGGTCATCGTCGTCCATCAACACTCGCAGCTCTGAAGTAGGTCGCCGGCCTTTTAAAAAGATGTACGCTCTCTTCTTGAAGCACCCCCAATTGTGACATGAATTAATAGTAGAATCTATCTATGAAATATCTAATAACACATTGATATACTACAATTATAAACTAGGCACCGCGATTTGACACATGTAGTTTTCAATACCGTATAATATGTAATCCATATTCTAATATATTTTCATTCGAACTCACATTCAAATATCGTCAGGTTTTGCGAGAAACAGTAACCAACATCCATACATCCTTAAACCCATTCTTACAAACTTTTGCGTTTATAACAGTAGTAGGATAATCGTATTCAATATACATTTAGCGTAACAAGCCATTAACAAAGTTAAGCAACATCAATCATAATTACTTAAGACGTACATTATTGCTTTGCTCGCATTAGCTGATTACCGTAACGCTTTTAGATGTATGAATGTATTATGTAATTATATATTACTAGCTGTTGCCCGCGACTCCGTCCGCGTGGACTTTCATATAAAATTTGACCACCCCCTCCTCATAACCCTTTTTTCCAGTTAAAAAGTAGCCTAATAGACTAGCATAGTATGTTTTTTCTCAGGCTCTACACCATATGTGTACCATATTTCATAACAATCGGTTCAGTAGTTTTGGCATGGAAGCGTTACAGATAGACAGACAGAGTTACTTTCGCATTTATAATATTAGTATGGATAATCATGAGTCATCATCTTGGTACTCAGAGTGCGGAACGTCAATGTAGTGCACCCCTGTCCGGAGTTTGGCTTTAGAGTAAAGCTCCCAGTAGCACTGCATTGGTTATGGGCTGGCGTTTCTCTTACCATCAGGAGTGCGAAAAAACAGCTAACTTAGCAGCCCGTCCCGCCTTCGGACAATCAGATACAATTTTAAGTTATTTCTTTAACTAGCGACCCGCCCCGGCTTCGCTCACTAAATATAAAACTTCCTCTTGAATCACTCTATCTATAAAAAAGCATGAGAATCAGTTGCGTAGTTTTAAAGACATAAGCATACATAGGGATATAGGAACTGAGAAAGCGACTTTGTTGTATACTATGTGGACATTATATCAACACTAACCAATAACCATACACGGTAATAATAGCTTAAAAAACTAAAAAAAACGCTTTCTTGGGGAGGCCGCCATATTGGATTTATAAGGACGTTTCTTAGCTAGTCATATTGTATTGTCATCAAAACTCAGAATATGTGCAAAATATCATCCTAATAAAAGACCGGGAAGTAGGTCAAATTAATATTCCAAGATTTTCTTACATAGTTACAAGTGAAGCTAATAAAAGCGTGTTAATCAACCGAATCAAAAAAGAGGAAGTTCTCATTTCAACCCGTATGATTTTTAGGGTTCCGTAGCCAAAATGGCAAAAACGGAACCCTTATA
>JADANM010006710.1:8953771-8969365 GCA_026213755.1 Eurema hecabe
TTTATGAATATTACATACTGATATGATTGATCATAATATCATTATTTTATTGAATCAATTTCCTAAAAATTAATGTAATTTATCTATTTTAGATAGTAGTTCCTACTAATCAGCTTAAAATGATAGCTTATCTAAGGATATTTCCTATACAAAAATATGTAACTTTGCCAGGCAAAGATACGAATTAAATCTTGGTGCTGACAGTAAATGATTATAATTTCTATATTCAGTTTCTACACAGAGATAACATATAACAACACTAGCTGTTGCTCGTGACTTCGTCCCCTTCGGTTTCTATTTCAATTACATATTAGGATTTAAAATATTTTAAATTACTTCGGCTTTTATAATATTTTTAGTTTTATTTTCCTGTTACTATAAATTTATTTACAATAAAAACGGTTATGGTGAGTCAATCTTAGAAGATAGATATACCTATACTGTCGCGGACTTTTTTTAGATCATTTAAGGAGGAATAATTCTTTCATACATATTATTTGGTATCTTGAACTGTTTTACAATAGGATTCATTAAATTTCCGTACCTAAGTGCATTACAACAAATCTAAATAATTTAATGAGTACTATTATTACAGGAATTTTCATTAATGTTCTTTTGCGAACCCTAATTTCTTATAATATTATAATGGGCATCAGGAGGCATCAGGGGGTTTGCCCGATAGTAACAGTAGATAAGCGACCACCAAAACCCATAAACAGTCGCCAATCTAAGCTTTAAAACTCCATTGCCGACATAAAATAAAGAAAAAGGAAAGAGTGTGACGTAGAAGATATATTTCCCCACTCTTCTACTGAAACAGACATTTCAAAAAACATCCATTCCAAACTTTACACGCAACCCCCTCGCATTGTTTTGAAACAAAAGGTAAAACCATTTCAACTAATCCTTAGAGGCTTTACAGCAAGTTTATTGTTCGAAGAGATCTCTTTGCAGTGAATTCGGTGGTACAAGAACACGATAATACAGCCATTGTTACGCGAGCTTATTCTGCGTAATGTTTTAATATTGTCTCAACGGAACGCATAAAGTTATTAAGTTTTTCTTTGTGTGTTATTTCTGTACCGTTTTCATTTTTTATTGGGGAGAAAAATGTGGCTAAGAACAATTTCTCTACGTAAAAGCACTTAACTTCAGTTAATACTGCTGCTACCTATTATAAGCGCAATAATTAGCCGCGAGTGTTGATGGGCGGCGAAGACCACTTTCCATTAGTTTCGTCTGCAAGTTTGCCCCCTACGTCTTAAAAAACAGCTATGTCCTATCATATATATCAAAACCATAATCTGTTTAATAATATCTATAATGATCATCCGTTCTCTAAAATTTCATCAATTTATTATAACTTTTTCTTAACGCCTAGGAGGTCGCCTGGTTGCCTGGAATATATCGCTTACTAGCGATAAGGCCGCCAATTGGCTGAATTGTGTTTTTTTTTATGTAGAAGGACTACATAAAAAAACACAATTGTGTTTGTTTTTTGTCAATAAAGTGTTTTTTTATTTTATTTATTTATCGATACGATAAAATTAACAGAAAAAAAAACGATAAGGAGCTTATATAGATATTCAATAAATTAATATGACAAATATGGAGACAAAACACTTGCGATTTATCATTGGTAAGAGATATCATGATAAATAGTTGTTATGATAGACGAAGCTCTTCGTGGAAAGAGATAGATAGGTTATTAGATTCCTCGATTCGGCGAAATCGTTGAACTCGAAGATTTCCGAACAGATACAAAATAGTCACAGACTCAAAATACTAATGTCAGATGATCGTACAGATGTATATACGTCTATATAATATGTCTAATCTATATGTATATAATAAATCGATATGTATACGATAATCTTTAATCCAAAAGGTGTTAAAAGTTAACTCGATATATTTAAAAGGTGCTAGCAGTTGGGAGGATGACAATTTTAAACTGTTCATTCAAATGAGTTGTATAAACTTAATGATTGTTAAGTTAAGATTAAATTTAGTTATTTTTTGAAAACACACACTTTACCACAAGCTTTATTAAAAAAACTAGCCCTGGGACGGTGGTAGCAATCGTGAAGAGTGGTTTCAAATACCGGCTCGCCCGGGTGGTAATACTTACATAGGGAAAACTGGCGCCAGTAGTGGCATCTTATAAAATATGTCATTCGGTTTCTTTTTGATTAACCGACTTCAAAATAGGAGGTTTCTCAATTCGACCGTTCATATGCTTTTTTACGTATGTTCGCTTATATCTTTGTCGTTTATGCACTGATTTTTTTTTACATTTGTCTATATTGTTGTCATATTTATTTTAGTCTGTTTTCAAGTATTTTTCATTTGTGAAAATTTCAACTATCTTACTATCATGGTTCATAAGCCTGGTGATTGCCGGACAGTATGAAAATGCAGCGGAGAACGCCCCGAATTCAGAATCGCGCTTATGATATTTGTTCGACACTCAGCATATATAAAATTTCTTCACAACGAACCAAACAGCCAGCCAGTCGGTTCAACTAATCGAGGATCATCAAGGTTATACCTCCTTCCTCCTCAATGCCATTTAGATACATAACCTAAACTAAAAAATAAGTAAATCCAGTGAAATTGTAGTGAATTTTATTTATTACTAAGATTGTACACACTATGATAATTCACAATTGCATCGGACAATACATAAATCACAACTTCAATTGTTATGTAAATTTACTCGTAGGAGTATAGGAAGTACTATGTTTGCGGTTGGAGGCTATAAATACTAGTTAAGAATTGTTTTCAACGTTTTTCGGTAGAGAATTTTCTCTGTTGTTTTTCAGTCTAATGTTATGTTGAGTTATTTTACTGTGTACATCACGTAGTGGTTGGACACCTCATAACTGCGTTGCCAACCTTTAATATGGGGGAAGAGAATAGAGGATAGAATAGAAATAATGGTACCTAGTTCTCCTATTTAGAGACCAGGATGAGAGATTGACTTCATTCATTCTAGACAAACCTGCTCGATTTAACCCAACTAACTTGACTTCTCTGACTGACTTGGATCGGTATAATTTTTGCTTCGTCTAATGACTAAAACTCCACTACGTTTCATCTTACCAAATTGGGTAGGAGTCATGCTTTTTGCAGACTTTTGGACTCCTTCCAGGCACCTACTATCAGACGACTTTCTCGCTAAATTGCGCTTACTAAAAAATAAATATAGAACAATTAGCCATCAGGTGACGCGTCATTGAATAACTTTGTGAAACAGTCAACCTTCTTATCAGATAAGTGTTCCAGTGACAGTATTTAACTTGAGGCTTCGGCACTCGACCACAGTACTCAGTCTGAAGTCACAATGTATCAGCTAATTTTTGTGGCGTTTTTAATCGCTGGTGTTAGGGGACAGTTGGTTTTGCAAGGAGCGTGCAATTTCACATCTTTGGACGCTGTTAGAAATTTGAATGTCTCATTGGTAAGTTTGATTATACTCTTAATAGATTTTTAAACGTAAAAATAAGAAGTCTGATAAAAAAAATAAAGAGAAATTATATTTTCTTTACTGCACCAGAGTAGAAAAAAATTGTGTTTAAAATGTTTGAAGAGATTCTTACTGATATTTAATAAAAATAACTAATCTGACGAGACGATGCTTATCGGTTAATTCTCGCTTGAAATTTCACAAATAATAAATTACCTACATTTAAATGTAACGATCGTAAATCAGACGATCAGATGTTTAATTTTTTTATTACGTCATCAATTTAATGAAAAATTGGTACCTAATAATTTTTTTTAAAATACTTATTTTTTTATAGTTAATTTAAAGTCCTGTATCCATTAAAGAATATTTTAATTAGCTAATTACACACAAATATTTTACTTCGGTTTTCGAGAAAAAAATAATAAAGTGCATTTAAATATAATTTTTATTTTTTATTTACTAATTTTCACAGCCATTTCTTAATAAACAAATGATACTATGTATATCTTAACCACTTATTTCACACAGCTCTTTGGCGAATGGCACCAAATCTCCCGTATCAACAATATCTATGAGTCGGGTGACTGTGCATCATCGCTATACCATGGAGTGGTAGAAAACGGCACCTTCATCAATGGCACCGCACAAAACAGACAAGTGGTTAATAGAACCATCCATTGGAATAACGGCACCTTTACTGCTGCTGGCAATGGAGTATACCAGTTCAGATATCCCGGTAAGTTATTATATAATGTATCATCTCTATTTAAAACATAATTCCTCTAGTTTGGTAACACCGGCACCTTTGAAAGTAGGCAACGATATTGTCCATATGATTGTTGTCATTTGGCACTTGTACTTATGCTGGCAATATTAATATAGTCAGATGAGATGATTATATAATAAATTACTACACTATGAGGGGGTAAAAAGGGCACCTTAAGCGGCACTTTTTATAATTAGTATCCATATACTTTACTTTATCCATACTTTACTAATAGTAACTTCGAAGTAATTAAGTTTAGTTAATTGTCCGAACGAGAATATTCAGTCGACTAAAAGCGTAAAAATCGGCACCTTAACGGCATTATGAAAAAATCGAGGTAAAACGACCATCTATAAAATTAACAATTCCAATTTATATAGTTAGCCCGGTAAGTTTACTATTCAGATCTTTGTTTTTGTTAGTAAGGGTTTAACTATTCAATACAGTAAATAATATAAACTAATTCAAAATTACAATTCAAATTAACTAACAATCGTTTCACACCCATATATATGAGTAACGACTAACATGATATATCCGTTCCAAAAATGGAATTTTCAGTAAATCCGGCAATAGTCCTTTATTCTGTCAGTAATTAAGATGATACCATCGAGTGTTTGAACAACGTCGTAATCCTGGCTCGGTGTTATCTGATAAACTTTTATTGGAATTATGTTTGTACTTCGTATAGCTCAGTCTAGAAATTACAAACGTCTAATGGACAATGCTTTTAGTGGATTCAATTCTCGAATTAAATTCAGAAAAATATCGAATCATATGTATCTGCATGCCAGCTTCCCACAAAGCTGATTAAGCAGTAGAAATAAGAAGAGAAGCTAGTGAAATTTAAATTCCTTTTACCTTTATGGTTTTGTGAAAATGTAACAGACAGATGGATAGGTAAACACATTTAATTTCACATTAATTATATATATAGAATGTTAAATTCCTAAAATATTTTTTATCATTCTCTTTGGATTTTCTTCTTGTTTTATTATCTGAAATTTGCCTCATTCTGGCCTATGATATAGTAATTGTTGCGTAAATAAAAAATCCACACTCGAAAACATATATAATATTAATTTGATATCCCCGTTATCATTGAACGGTCTCTTAGATCAATATAACCGCTTGATAAGTGTTAACAAACAGATTCCCTATCGTAAGTGACAGGTTGAAAAGGGTCAGATTGACCCACTTTGATAGTTATTGAGTAACGCTTCAAAGTAAACATTTGAATGATAGTTGGAATTTGTATAATACTAACTGTAGCTCCCGGTTTCATTTGTATACTGGGTACCATGAAAAATTTAACCATGAACAAGTAACGTTGTCAAGTTCATGGTAAAATAGGTAATTGAGGAAGAGTATGTTAAGGTGCTTATTACCTGCTGCGTTAAGACGCGTTAAGACAGTACACAGTAAGGTTTTGGTCGGTTCGACAACCCATGGTCTTTTCTCTGGGACCTATAAAAGCTATTCTGTTAGGATTTTCTAATACAAAAGAGAGTAAATTATGTATTAAAATCTATATCTATATAATTCAAAGGTGACTGACTGACATAGTGATCTATCAACGCACAGCCCAAACCACTGGACGGATCGGGCTGAAATTTGCAGTGCAGGTAGATGTTATGGCGTAGGCATCCGCTGAAAAAGGAATTCCTGAAATTCCCGCGGGAATGGGAATTAGCGGGAAAATCCTTTTGTATGAAAAATCTAAACTGCTTAAGTTAGACGCTTGAAATTTGGCATGTAGGAGCCTTAGGAAACTTATTTATATGACGGTCCACGCGGAAGGAGTCGCTGGCAATAGCTAGTGTATTTATAAAAGGTATTATAAAACAGCTTTGAAAAAAATATGCGTCATGATCGAGTAGTATGCACTAAGATGTGACTAAGGGAATAATAATAATAATTAAAGTACTATCTATAATTTATATAATCAAAGGTTTCAATTTTCGGGATAGTCATTTACACTCTGTATTTATAGATAACTAGCCGTTGCCCGCGACTCCGCCCGCGTTTACTTTCATAAATAAAATTCCCCTGGAAACTGGATAAAAATATCCTATGTCCTTCCCCTGGTTCTAAGCTACATCCCCACCAATTTTCAGCCAAATCAGTTGAGCCGTTATCGAGTTATAAATGGTGTAACTAACACGACTTTCTTTTATATATATAGATTATGTACGTTTTATATAGAATGTACGTTTTTCCACAGATTTAACGTTGGATACAGTGGTGCTGGCGACAGATTACACTGGCTTTGGCCTTTTATATAGTTGTATAAACAACGCTACTCATAGATCAGGTAAACTATAACCTATATTTTATACATTTTCCGATTCGACAAACTAAGTTCCGTAAAAATTTTCCCCTGAGTTTGATTATGACTTTGTATTATATGTATTTATTAACAAAGGAAAACTATATATGTAATTTATCATAACACAAGCTCTGCTTAGCCTGGGACTAGATGGCGCTGTGTAAAAGTGACCTACAATATGTATTTATTGTTGTTCTTTGTAACTATATTTAAAAGGGTCAACGACAAAACAAATCAATTCGGTTCAATAGATTGAAGATCCATGCGTCGATTAAAATTTCTCATTTATTTTTTATTTATGCACTTTATTGTTCATTAAAATGATATAATATCACTATATCAATTAAAAAACCGACTGAGAATCGGTTCCGTAGTTTTAAAGATTTAAGCTTTCATAGGGATATAGGGACAGAGAAAGTTGTTTAATACTATGTAATGGTTGTTCTTCCTCCAGTATTCTCCTGGCAGATCAGCAGAGCCAGGAATTTGACAACACAACAGAGCAATCTCATAAACGCTGCTATAAGCTTGAACAGCGACCTCAATGGGACGATGTGGAGGGCCGTCGGTCACACCACCGAGCAATGTCGAACGAGTTCAGCCATCACATACATAATGTCACCGATTCTCCTGGCCATCGTTCTGTGTAACATGGTGACAAAACTGTTTTAGAATGTAGGCTTAGTTGTGTAAGAGTAATGTGTTCTATTTAATTGTATTAAAATTTTATTTATAATAAAAGAAATGTGTTCCTTTATTCAGTTCCTTTTAAATGGTATCGTGGAATTTTATACCTACATATGCAGGCGAATGAAGTCAGGTGTATTAACTAGTAAGATATACATAGAAGCATGTATTAAAATAGTATACCAAGTATTAACATTGGGTAAATATTCTATGGTAACATCTAGTTTAACAGATATTATATTACCCAAAAATGACTAAAATATAAAATTAAAGGAAAATTTATCGAAATTAAAATAATCTTTTGTTGTAAAGATAAATAGTGGTTTCTGCAAATAGTGATTTTTAATGTGACTTCATAACACTTGACTAATATTGATAAGATGGGGAAATTTTTACAGTATGTACTAGAAAACTGCAAATTATCATTACTTGAAAAATTATCTTTTATTGTATTGTATTGTCTCTATCTATATACATGAATTTCCTTTAAAAGATATTTTAATTATTTCCTATAATAGAACAAAGATAACCAAATTTGCCTAGAATTCTTTCGTACAGTAACGTAGTGATTTCTTTTAATTGTAATATTTATTTAATTAATACAGTGGCAGACATTCAACCGCCTGAACAGAGATGTGCAAATGTCACTGTGCTCCGGTCTGAAGGGCACTGTAACCAGCGTGATTACTGGGCTGATGAGTCTTAACATCTGACGACTCAGAGTGGGGAGCGTCGATGTAGTGCACCCCTGCCCGGAGCAAAGTTCTGAGTAGCACTACATTGGTTATGGGCTGGCGTTTCTCTTACCATCAGGAGGGCGTCCAGCTCGTCTCACCACTTCATAGAATAAAAAAACCCATATAATCTATTTATCCTGTATGTTATTATGGTAGTTCAACTTATTTATTTTAAGCTAGCTGGCCCAACGCGGCAACGAAACCTAATACCCTGCACTTACCATTTTAAATGCTTTTCAACCATCCTCGGTTCAGCCGTTATTGATTAACACATTTTGCGATACATTTTTATATAAAAGAAGAGCAACTTAGAGAGGTTTCCTCATACAAACTGGCATCAGTGAAAAGCAGTATATATTGTTTACAAAATTTCATCATAATCGGTCCAGGTGTTTTTGCATACAAGCCTAAAAACATCTCTACTTGCGCATTTATAATATATTAACGATGTAAGTAAGATTATTAAGAGCAAATCGAGTCACAGGCAACTAGTGTTACTAAAGATCAATATCGCTTGACCATTACTAACTCTAATGAAAAGGTAATTTTCGTCACGGCCCTCGGCCTCTTAAGGGAAATCAGCCCTATTCGACCTGGTTACATAAATACATTAAAGAGTGCTGAAAAACGCTTAAGCTGAACTCGTAGATTACCGTGGTTTTGGCTATAATGACTATTTTAATATTGTATAGATTTCATTGGAAAATTTCCGTGCTAAGTATTGAAAAGTCAAGTCCATCGAGATGTTTTGACGTTAAATTAACACAAACTAACAAATGTTTGATTAAAAAACGTTTCGATTGGTATCGGAATCAATCTTAATATGATATATAAATCTCGTGTCACAATGTTTGTAGTCAATGGAATCCTAAATCACTTAACCGATTATAATAAAATTCGCACAGCATGTGCAGTTTGATCCAACTTAAAAGATAGGGTAGCTTTTATCCCGGTATTGCCGCGGTAAATGGTATTACGCGGGTGAAACCGCGGGAAACGGCAACTAATATTATAATAATGAATTTTAAAATCTAAATTAATCATAAGTTCTATTAGATTAATCCGTCTTCTTTGGAATACTGTTAAACAACAAAGTATTTATTAAAAATATATTGTTGAAAATTTCCCTCGAATAAATTGTATCAACTCCTGAAATTCAATTGTTTTCATAAAATTTAATATTTTGCTACAATACCTGAGAGGCTATTGCCCAATGATCTGTGAAGCAATCTTTGTTATCTTGAGAAGAAATTTCTTATCAAAGTCAGGATCTAATATTTTATATGGCTAGAAATAAGCTTGGATTAAAATGGTTTGTTTTTAGAAGGAAAGTTAGTTTGTTGTTAGGAAAGATAATGTTTAACGATGTTATTTTTTCTCATCACTTCTTCTTGGTTAATAGCAGTGCGGCGTTATCACAATTTTGCCAATGTCTAGTTGTGTGTATGTCACCGGAAAATAACAAGAACAGCAAATTTATAAATTTCCTAGGAAATTTATAAACCTTCGTAGGATTCTAAATGAGAGATAAATTGTATTCGTCGTCGTTATCGTTAAAGACATTCAACCATTTCACTGTATAAAAAAAACACTGGTATGCAAAGCCTACAAAGGCATATACAACATTCACACATACAACTATTAGAATTATTATTAACTTGCAAAATAAAAAGATATTAATAAGAATTAAAAATATTATCTTAAAAAAATATACAAAATAGTATATAAGTCGATTTAGTATTACCCAACTATATGCAATACAAACAAACAATCAAACCTTTCTTTTTTATACCATTATATATGTATAGATTAAATTCTCGCTGGAATCAATCTGAAAATACATTTATGTAAGGTTTCAAAAGCGATAAATACTTTGAAACCCTTTGAAAGCAGGAACCCTCTTTGAAATTTGAACATCGGTTTCATCGTTACGAAAATTAAACACACAATGTAAGTCTTCATCAATTGCCTTTGGATTTATTCAAATAAGCAGAATAAGTATGAAATCAAATACCTCAAATTTTAGAAGAGGATTAGGTTTACAATAAGGAACAATACTGGTAGCTCTAGAATCTACATTGTACACCAATATTATAAAGGCGAAAGTACAAAATTTTACACACTCACATTTGTGTGTTTGTTGTTTCTTCACGTCTTCACGGCTGTAGAGATTTTCATAAAATGTTATGTATTGAGTTAGCTTACACCCTGGATTAATACATAGGCTACATTTTACTGCTAGAAAATAAAAAAATTAATTTTCAAATAGTTATAAATAATTCAAATAGTAATTTATTAATAAACTTTTAGTGCAACTACTAATGCTTCATGTTCTGAATCGCGCTTACGATATTTATTCTAGCCATAAAGGCATGTTTCGACTGGTTGATACTTCTTTTGGTTTGGTGTAGTATCTAAATCAATTGTATAATTCTGGATATTATTAGTCCCACACATGATAGACAAAAAACATATTGAAATCAGTTTAGCTATTACCCAGTTAAGCACTCAGCAACACATGTGGCGCTTAATTTTTATGTTATTAAAAAAATATCCATAATAATATTTAAAATATGAAGTCCTTTTAAATCAAAACACTATCCTCAAAAATTTCATTTAAATATTCCATTCACAGTTAATTAAACGAAATGTATAATGCGAAATTCGCAAAGATCGTTAACCCTAAGTTCTAGAAAGTTCAGCAAATGTTGACATTACCTGCTGACGTGGTTTCTGATTTATGGAGTCCCCTTATCTGGCCAATAAATTATATCCAACTTATGCGCAGCGCGATCCACGAACTGACCAGTTTTGGGCATCGTCAGCATTTCTCTATTTAAACATTACCTTCCTATTATAAGGTCATTTGGAATAAAAATGTTTGCAATTTCGTTTTTAGAACTACTATAGTTTGATACATTACAAACATTGTGTAAGCGTCAAGATCACACTGCCTTTAAAAAAGAAATAAAAAAGAATATGAGGAAACAAGAGAAAATAATAAAATTACCTTTAAACAGAACCTGCCCTTACATCAAACGCATTTTCTTACTTATTTTCTGTAGAAGCAGTATCCTGATACGAGACCAAGACTTGTCTACAAAAATAAAGTACCTAAAGAAAAACAAGACAAAGACGAAGTACAACCAAAGCTAGTAAAAACAAACCTTTTATAGTCTGTATAAAACTCGTTACCATTATATTAAACTGTCTAGCGTTTATTACATAAGTTAATTACACAATTGGCCAATTGGCCATTATCGTGACCAACGAATTGGCCTCTATTGGAATTGGCAACAGGGTTGGCTTCAAGCCAGCCAACTTGAAACGAGGTAATTAGACTACCTGGTTTAAGTTTACAACCTACAATCATTATTACAGCAGTTATTCGAAACGTTTTCTTAATTTTAAAGTCGTATAATACCCATAGTATTCTTATTAAGTTTTATATGTGACTATGATTTAAATTGAATTTATATTATATTAAATAAAAAGAGTGATACTGACCTCGACAGATTGTCTTTAAATAACAGCTAAAATCACCATAAGTTAATTAATTTTGCAGGTGGTAAAATATCAAGGTAGTACCCGACTTATACAGAATACCGTTAACATGCATAAATATTTAAATTTCTTTAGTAAGTATACCTTCTCCAACCATGATAGTAAATAACGCATGCATCATTAAAATAGTTTCTCTAAATTTAAATGTCTGTATCTTCTTCATTTTCAAGCCCAAAAATTCGCAAAATTTAAAAGACTCGGACTAAACTGCCCGCTTTGGCACACTTTTACATCGCATGTGGTGGAACCAAATGTTTGAACATAAGAAATTCGAGACCAAATTCTGTGGAATTTTCACCAGCAATTTGACAAATACTCCTATATAAGTAGCGTCACGAATCTTTGGCGCTGAACGAAACCTGCGCAGAAGTCAAATAAGGTATCAAGGGGACGGCACGGCGCGCGTGATCATCGGGTGCGCGACGGTTCACCAGTCGTGTTGTCTTTCTCGCACCAATACGTCAATTACGAGCGCGATTCCACCGATGCGCAGCTATTCTCATCCAGCGCTAAACATCCGTGACGCGACCTATACCTTATTACTCCGGGCATATTCGCAGAATTGCAACCTCCATTACAGCTTAAAAATTAAATCATTCCACAGTAAATATTAGCTCGGACGTAACATTAAAGTCTATATAAATATGGAATGCTAAGAAAGCGACCGACTCAATTTTAAATAAAAACTTATCTTATATCATACTTTTAATACCAAATCTCCAGCTATCACCGGCTCCTCAGAACGATTTCACGGCTGTGTGAACGTCAAAGTACTCCTTGACTCAAAGCCGAGATAACGATAGCGAAAATAATTTTATTTTAAATAAAAATTATTATCTCTTCTTGGAGTCCATTTTTCATATTCAATGATATGTATGACTGATGTTATTCAGGTTTAACACTAACAAATCTATAAAAGATTTAGGTAGTATAGTTATGACTTGAGCCAGTTCACCCGAAAGACGAATGTCTCACAGAAAACCGTCGTCAAGTGGTTACATCTCAGAAGAGACATTGCATTTCGTCTGGTAAGTGGGAGCACCGAAGTCCCATTATTCCTTTCTACCTTCCTTTATCCTTAATTCCCTTTTATCTCAAATCCTTCCATTTTTCCCATATTCTAAAAGCTAGAGATATACCTTTGCAACGGTACATCGGTAGAAGTGGTCGAAAGTAGCGAATCTCTTGTTTTCCACCATTATATGAACAAAGAATGTATGCTTTTTACGATCAGAGAAATATTTATCATCTTCATTAGAATCCAGTTGAGGATTCGTATTATCTATAAGTCACTTCAGACGTTCTTTTCAGCATATTACTTCTAAAAGAATCCTTTAAAGACGCAAATATACGTCGCACTGTTATCCAAAACATAATACATCTCAAGTAAATTCTCGTAGTGATTGGACAAAGCACAGTACACCCACTCCTCCCAGCTTTATAACTTGAGCTCGCTTGCAACAATATTTATTGCAACGAATCCGCTCGCGCTGTTCGTTCTATCATGTTGCTACTCTGTGGCGATTTTAAAATTGTCCGCGCAATATATGAGCTACGTGCAGAGTGGTGTCACTTTTAGCGACTTTTAATTTTAATAATTAACTTTCAAAGTAGAGAAATAGAAAGAGTAGAAGTTGTCAAATCCCTATTATACTCATATATCACAATAAAATTGACGTAAAAATTAAAATAACCCTTTAAATAAATTGATATACCTATATGTATTCATATGATGTTAGGAAGGTACAATGGAGGTATAAATAATTTATCCTATTATGATGTCCATGTTTCAAAATATATAGATTGTTTTGTTGAGTGAATTTATTTATCGCGAAGTCGGGTTATAATTTTTAATAGTTTTCTTTTTGACAACGTCGAACCCACTACCCACAGTGACACGCAATCACGACATCTGTAATAATCAGTAGCACATATTTTTATTTATTAAACAGTTAAGGTTATTTTTTTAAATATATATTTAAATATATCTGATGGAAAGCGGTCATCGTCGCCCATGAACACTCGCGGAGCTTGACAGCTCTGGAGTGGGTTGTCAGCTTTTTAAAAAGGTTTATTTCTTAAACGCTGTAATAGGCAACGCAATAACTAAGTCTTGCTAACACCTAGAGGGGTTTGGAGTCTCGCCAAATCTTCACCTTTGGATTCTCATTACATAATGCTTAAATAGTCATAAAACGTCGCCTTTCTCAAAGAAATGATACTTCGTTTTCTTTTTAAAGTCTCTTATAAAATTTATGTATTTTTCTTTTAGAGAGTTTTATGATGAAACTATTTTTAATAATCTGTAACACACAAAAGATGATGACTCTGGAATTTTGTATTTCGTAATCTTATGATTCGATTTTGATTTTGTTTCTAGCTATATTTTTATCTCTATCAATCTAAGATAACAAAAAATTAAAAATAAATACAATATTACAAATTTATAAATCCAAATTGGCCGCCAGCGCAAGAAGCGTCATAGTTATATTTATATCGTCATAGTTATATTTTTATTGTATAAACTTTAGATTATTATAAAAATATTGACAAATGTACAATTTTCTATGGGGAAAATTTGCTAAAAATTTTGCAATGCCCATAAGTCTTTTAATTTTTTATAAGGTTATCATCTTATGATCTAAGCTAAGTATCGTTTGAGCTGAATGCTTTGTAATCACGAAAAACTATAAAACAAAGTGGCTATCTCTATCACTATATCCCTATGTGTGCTTAAATCCTTAAAACTACGCAACCTATTCTCATGCAGTTTGTATGTGTATAATACATACATAATATATGCGAGCGAAGCCGGGGCTGGTCGCTAGTCTATACATATAATAAAAACGTAACGAGTCGCTGTCTGTACTTGGAAGATATATGAGAAAAAATGTTATAGGCGACCTTTATTAACGCAATAGAACCCAAAACAATGATTTTTTGAATTTTTGGTCTGTTTGTCTGTTTGTTTGTGCACGCTTATCTCAGAAACGGCTTATCCTATCTAGATGGGGGTTTCAATGATATATTGTGGTAAGCTTCACTTAACATTTAGTGTTTAATTCATGTCAATCGGTTGATAAATAAAATAGTTATGGCAATTTAAAGAATCACGTTGAACTAGCTGAACGTTCGTTGGCGCGGGTTAGGCATTTTCAAAAATGCTGCCCAAAGTCACTTTTCTACGCGGGCGAAGTCGCTGGCACAGCTAGTTTATAATATAATTATCTATAGTCTTCACGTCCCACATCAAGCGAATTCAGTATTTAACTATAATATTCCACAGTACGCCTAAGTGTTTTACTGTACAATGACGTCACAGGGCGACAAGAGAGCGACTGTAATGTATAGACGTTGTTCGTAATTTGAGGTGAGGGTACACTAAGCACAAATTGTTATTTATTTATTCATTACTAGCCGTGACCCACGGTTTTACCCGCGTAGTTCCCGTTCCCGCGGCAATATCGGGATATAATGTTTTCTATGTGTTAATCCAAAGTAAAGCCTATCGATATACCAAATTTCAACTAATGAGTCCAGCTGTTCTTGCGTGAAAGAATAACAAACATACATACATTCTCACAAACTGTCAAATTTATAGTGTCACCTATATATTTATTCACATTTATAACCACATTAATAGTATATCAACCTGTAAGCTAGTACTGTATCAGAATCAATCAAAATCGATATTATATATCGTTTTTTAAACGTGAAAGCCTTACTCACAGATTTATTATCGCTTTTATAATCCTAAAAAAAGATTTGTCAATTGTGGAGCCATTATTAAATCGTTAATAATAAATTAAATGTTAACGTTTCTTACGTGTTATTATTGAATCTTCGTTGCTCTTTCACGCTGAAACACCTGCATGGATTTGGTTGAAATTTGGCATACCGGTAGAATTAACCATGGATACCCTTATTTAAATGGATTAAGCATAAAGCAGGGGGGCAGGTATAGTGTAATTTAATTGCACCAAGTGTGTCCCAGGCCGTATTGTTATAATGGCTGGTGCCATAACTAGTATGGGCCGTAACA
>JADANM010006710.1:8982880-8992978 GCA_026213755.1 Eurema hecabe
TCAATTCTGTAAACAAATGGCTTATTGTAGATGATTCTCGAGAAAATAATGACGAGAATAAAACTGAAAAATACACAGATGTCTTTTCAAATCTGAATTTGTCTATTAACAGTGATATTACAGTTGTAACTGGTACAGGTGAATTGCGTTTAAACTTGACTAAGGTTTAAGACGTATTTAAATTTGTATTACGTATAAGGCCGTTGTTTAATTATAATTAATCATGAATTCCTCCCAAATGTTTGGGAGAGGCCCTTGCCAAGCAGTGGGATCCCTACGGGCTACTAAAAAAAATCATGAATTTTGTAGCCACAATCTTCTACAATTAAAAAAAAGTTACAACGACAAGATAAGAAAGTTTATTAAAAGAGAAAAAGGGTATGAATTGTCTTGCCTTCAGTGGTTACTGGTTAAGGTTTTAGAAGAGTTTATTTGAACTAATTTCTGGAACTCATAATAAAAGGTGTAATAATGATTTTTTTGTATGATAGATTTACGTTCTTGAGAGAAGGTGTAGGCTACTCAGCATTATGTAAAAAAACGTTTTCTAATAACTTATAATTTAGCTATGTTGGATTATTTATATTGAAAATGAAACATTATAAACATTGTACTGTTTCAGGGTCTGAAATAAATTTATACGAAGTGTATAATTTTGGAAGAATACAAGGAGGTCGGGTGATTATAAATAAAATGGAAATATGGAAAGAAGGTGAGATAAATCCAAGTTACTTTAAAACTGAATTAGGGAACATGAAAACCAAATTTAGATACTTTGGAAATTTTGGTTTCTTTTGCATAAAAATTTGTGATGAATTTTTATTATTTATTTATAAAACTTGTTAAAGGAAAAATAAGTTAACATGTAAAACAAACACAACTAAAAATGTACAAGAGGCGGCATTATTGTTACTAGTAATCTCTGCCAGGCAACCTGAGTGGTACGGAAATGGAAAAGATAAAGACATTTTTATAAATAGGTACTAGCTGTGCCCTGTGGTTTTGCTCACGCAGTTTCTGTTCTCCGGGCAAAACCGGCATAAAAAGTATACTATGTGTATGATCCAGTGCCTAATTTTCCAGCATAGCAAACTTTATTTCAATATATTTAGTAGGTTTTGTGTAAAAACAATACATACATGTAACAGGAAATAGGAAGACCGTTTAGAAACCGTTAAAAATTTATTTTTAAATTACAGTAAACCATAATTGAAAGAAGCTTCTTTAAGAGGTCTTTAGAGTTAAAGAGAGAAATACCTGAATTTACTGAACCGATTTTGAGAATTCCTTTCCTAAGATAAAGCCACGTTATTAATAACTTCGTGCTCTTGGTAACTCTTGAGTTCCAGAAAGTAATTCTGTTCTTGAGAATCAGAAAGTAATTCTGATTCTCAAGAATCAGAATTACTTTAAAAGTTACCTATTTATATAAAAGGAAAATTCTTAGAAAAAAGAGTCAAGGTCAAAAAACGTTTTTAATTACAGGCTTGTTTTTGAATCGAGGCTACAAATATTTGCGCAGATTTAATTTTGAAGGAATTTACCTAAGATTAATGATCGTGGTGAGTGTTGTTGTATTTTTAGATACTCGTAAACAATAATAAATGGATGAAATTTAAAAAAAACAAGAGAGGTTAAAAATTTTCTCACATTTTCTCTTATAATTTCTTTGATTTTCAATTTAAGGCTAAAAGTTATTAAACATATTTGTAGGCAAGATAATTTGCTACAAATTACGTCTTAACAATTTTTTTGTAAGACGCATAGTTTTCGTGATATCGCGAAAGAAGTGTTTTTCAAAATGGCGGCCCAATGGCAAGGGTGGCGACCCCACAAACTTTAAGTTAAGCTTAGATTAACCCCACATGTCCCAAAAATGAAATTGCGTACTGAAATGCTGTATTCGGTACTAAAATTGTAACATTTCAATGGATTATTAAGACTATCAAGTATTATACTTGAATAAAAAGTGGCAGAATAACGCTGTTCTACCATCGAGTTATTAAGTTATGATAACTTATTAGATAAGTAATTGAGTTCATTTTTTTCTCCTCTCCTTAGCTTATTAAATTTTCTTCTCTTGAAATTTCGGAAATAAATTTACACCTTTATATCGGTCCACTTAATATCTGCCAAACTACGAACTCCATTAGCTTCGATATGAACGGTACTACCACTAGCATTCTTCATGGAACTATTATAAAATTTTGAAGTATGTTTAAATATTTGCATGAATGCACTAAATATTATTTCATATAATGATAGTTATCTAACATTACTTCACTTGTTCATCAGGGCACCCAGGTGAAACCGCGGTAAGTGATTAGTTTGAAATTAAATTGCCTATATATTTATATATTTATTTTAGTACCAGGGTGAGCCCCAAGAGTTTAAACCCGAAATAATATTGGAGCGAGAGCTGGCTAACGGTATATCCATTGTCACACAGACCACTGGCATGATCCTGCACGAAGTGGCTTCTATACACAATATAAAGTAGGTATATTAATAACTATCACGTTTATGGGGATGTATGCTAGTTGATTTGATGCTATTTCAGGCAACGAAGAATGAAATTAAATGAAAAATGTAATACCTCTAGAAAGTCTACATGGTACCCACCGGTTCGAGAACTAAAAAAAAGTTTTGACTTTTACTTAAATTTGAACTTCGACTTAGAACTAGAATTGATGACCGCTGGGCGCAGTGGCATCACAACTGCTTTCTGCGCGAAGGGGGTTCGATCCCCACACCGGAAAAATATATTTGTAATTTACATTTGTATTTTTCCGGAGTCTGGGTGTTGCTATGTTTTTTATGTATGTATTTACAAAAGAAAAGTATGTATATGTAATTTATATTTTAGTTGCCAGAACACAAGCCTCTGCTTAGCTCGGAACTAGATGGCGCTGTGTATAAATGTCCTGAAAATATATTTTTTTTAACTCTGTATGTTTTAACTCTATATGTGTATGTTTTTAACGAATCGACAGAAAAGACAACAGCAACTGTTTGAAATCCATAGATTTTAAGTTTAATTATAAAGATAAAAAATATCGTCTACTCTGTGAAATTTCAGATTTAATTACAGCCTCTGTGACCGTTGGGTTGGGGACTATAAACGAGAAAGTCCATATGTAAGTTTATTTGTAGACTTATATCATAAATCTATATATATATATATGTCGAAGCGTCAGAAATAATTGTGATTTTATTTTAACGAATTAGTTGGAAACGTCAGGCAGAAAGCTTGAGTGAGGTCACCCCGGTGTCGGTATGACGTTTGACAGCTGACAGATGTGAAGGAACGGCTGTCAGTTGAGTAGTGTCAGAATGGAGCGAGCGCGGGCGCCGACGGGTCGGGCGGATGAACTCGCTGCGTTACCAACTAAATCGTATTGATTCTTAATTACTTTTACTGTTATCATTTAGTATTGGAAATACATTGTTAAAGTGAACAGCTACGCTTTGATTTTGATAATCGCCATGCCTGATATAAAGAGTTAACGGCCGGCCGGCCCAACCTCCCTCTTCGTCATATATATATATATATATGGTGGAGATATAGCTTAGAACCAGGAGAAGGACATAGGATACTTTTTATCCAATTTCCAGGGGAATAAATTTTTTATGAAAGTAAACGCGGATGGAGTCGCGGGTAACAGCTAGTCGAGTTATGAATGGTGTAACTAACACGACTTTCTTTTATATATATAGATAAGTAATAAGTGGTGTTAGCGAACGATTATGATTATGATTTTGAATTTCGCAGCTGTCTAATGTTTTATGTTTAGTGAAGTCTAACCTCAAATTGATGAACGTATTAAAATAAATGTTTCGAATCAATAACAAATACATTAAATGCGGAAAATTGTGTTCCTATTTTATATTTAATCAAAAATATTTATACATACTTGCGTATATTCATTTAGGAATCCATATTAATATTATAAATGGTATTGTGTCTGTATGTTTGTCTTTCTTTCAATGCAAAACGGCTGGGCCGATTTAGTTGAAATTTGGTATGTACATAGATGATACCCTGGATTAAAACATAGGATATCTTTATATCCCGGTATTGCCCCGGGAATGGGAACTACGGGAGTAAAACCGGGGAGTGGCTAGTACTGAAATATATAAGAATTGTAAATATTTCCTAATACATATATACTCTTTTTATAATACCCGTGGAAAGAAGGGAATGCTAGTTTCTAATATAAATAGATTTCCGATAATAAATATAACTGCAACAAATAAAAAAAATATTGTAAAGGAATCATTACCACATCTTCCAGGCTGTAACGAACGCTCTTCACTTCAAAGATATCGACATAACGCCTATCCTGCGCTTTCTGCCGTATCACGTCAATTATTATGACGTCATACACCAGCCCGTGACTCATGTCGAGTAAGTTTATTTAAATACTGGCTTTGTTTTACGGCTTTACCTGAACACAACTGAATTATTTTTTATATTTAAATAGCCTTATACATTAGCAAAAACTGTGGATTAGAAAAAAATCAAAATCGGATTAGGAGATCTTAATATGACAGTTATAGCTATACAAACTTACTTAAATACTATTGTACTCATTCCTCAAAGGCCGGCAACACATTCGTTATACCATGGTTTAAAAGGCACTTTGATCTTGTTAACAGGTAACCAGATCGTTCGCTTCCTTAGATAGAAAAGAAATATTTTATTGGTATACATATAGCACTGAGTTGGCAGATTCAGATATCCTTTGTCCTAAATTATTTCCATTTTCCCTAGTTTAAGGGACGGCAAACGCGGGAAGCATATAAGCTTCGCGACTGTTCTGAAGCTCTACTCCGAACACAATCGATGTCGATTTTTATTATTTTCGATACAGATTTTGAGCAACTTCGAATTAATATAAAAACTTTTTTGTTTCTGTTTCGATAATATTCTGATAAAATGATGTGCGTTCTGATTCTTTATTAGAGTATATTAAGTCTCATAGCTTGGTTAGCAGTATCAAAAATTTTCGATATCGACGACGATTGCAATCGGAGTAGCTACTCAGGATAGAAATGGTCACTTACCATTCGACGAACTTTTTGCTCAATTGCCAGCCATTATATAAAAAAACCAATCGATTTCTTTTTAGAGCCAGATACTTCTACCGCATACCAACAACGGGTGTTGGTAAATTTGAGAATCAGTTCCTAACTCCATTCACGGAAGGCGTGTGGGGGTGTGTGCTAGCCATAGTCTCGATGTGTGGTAATATTATATTATACATTTCAATCTCATAGTTCGTCTATTTCACTCGACAAACACGGTTAAAGATCTAAGTATACATCGAGGACAAAGAGAGTAAACAGTGCTTTAATTTTTTAACCTTATGAGTCCTAACATCTTGTGACTCAAAGTGGGGAGCGTCAATGTAGCACTACATTGGTTATGGGCTGGCGTTTCTCTTACCATCAGGAGGGCGTCAATCTCGTCTCACCACTTCATAGAATAAAAAAAACCTAAAGTATAAAACTGATTGACAAAATCGGAAATCATCCAAGACTATCATTATTTGTTCAATATTAGAAGATAGTTCTCATAATATTTCAGTTAACATTAATTCATACCAAGCCTCATAAATTATGTTCACCGTAATGTCCCAACCTTTTACAGGTTAGTAAAAAATAGTCATGTCAGTATTACTTAATTATCTGGTTTCTTTAAGGTATTGGGTTGCTCTTGTCTGGTGTTTGGGAAAGACGTCCGCAGAGTTTAGACTTTGCTTTCTTCTCAGTAGTGGCGATGATGTGCCAACAGTGTAAGTTTTATTAACCCTAACAGAAATGCGTGGTAATATTTAAGGATCGCAAAGAATACCTCATTTAAAATGAATGTATTAAAATTCATTTCATTTAAACTATTTATTATCAAGATAATGATTTTTTATTTCTATTGACTAGCATAGCGATATTTAAATTTATCGACTATCAGCTGTTACGTGCCAATAACCGCATGACCCTATGACAATGCATTTCATTGAATAAGTTACTGCTGTCTTAGAGTATTGCTACTGTCTTATTAGAATTCGAAAAGTGATGTAACACTTTTGTTTTGATATTCATATTATCGATTTTATTGATGAATTAATGAAATAAAAAATCTCAAATATGTTTATTTTAATGCGGGGACTTGTATATAGACTATCTATGAGCATCTGAACCTCACGCAAAAATATTACCACACATTTCTGTTACACGTTGTATATAATTAGTATGTAAAATACCTAAGAAAATCTACATAAGAAATTAACGTATCTGGACAAAACGTACCAGACCTTTGGATTTCTACGGCTCTACTACTATGTATGATTGGGTAACGAAAATTTTTCGAACTTCACAACTGTTTTGTTTCCATCGTAATATAAAAAACAAGTAATAACATCAAATATTTTTTCAGATTTCGAAGATGTTAACGAAGGTATCGTGAAGAGAATTTCTACAGGCAAGTCACTTATATTAATAAAAAATATAAAATAAGAAGTACACAATTCAGTTTAAGAAGCGGTGGTATGCTTTTTAAACTGATTTTACCTTTAACATAAAGTGACACCGATCACCTTAATTTTATTTCTTCTAGACGTGCCTTCTAAATCTGTACTAACCAACTCAATAACGGAAACATTACATACACATACATTTTGTTGTTACAAACATTTAATAAATAGCAACACTCAGACCTCACAAAATAAGAAATGTATTTTTCCAATATTGTTGATGATAGGGGTTCATGCAGAAGGCAGCTATGTTACCACTGCACCAAGCATCCTTATACCTATTTATTTCTTATTTAAGCTTATCAATTTCCAGCTCGCAAATTAACGCTTCTAGTAACAGGAGTATCCTGCGTTTTGATATTTAACTACTACACGAGTAGCGTGGTGAGCTGGCTCCTCAACGGTCCTCCGCCCTCAATAAACTCTCTCTGGGAGCTGATGGACAGCAACCTTCAGCCGGTGTTCGAAGACGTTGGCTACACACGCTCGTGGTTACAGGTTTGTGGAAATAATAATATAATCTACTGTTTCATCCGGCTCGAAGGACCAATTTATTTTGGCTTGACGAATCGAGTTTGAGAAATGCCATTTTAAGGCGGATAAATGATGGATAATAACAGTCTAGAAGGGACGTTTTTGGATGATTATACGTAAATATAATAATATTATAATAGTGAAATGACCTTTAGTTGATTTGTTACACTGTAATATTCCCACGAGCACAAAATCAAAGCTGAATATATCTTTATTCAATTAGGCTACCTACTTATAGTAACACTTTTAAATCGTCATTGTATTACAAATAATTTACCACCGGTTGGGAAGGCAGTGTCTACAGTGAAAAACCGATAAGATACACTGGGTGTTGTTGCTCTTTTATAATAAAAGATACCATTGTAATAAATACATAACAAAACAACTATTACATACAAATGTTTTTGTTCTTACGTTCTTATTCGGTACTAAAAACAAATTGGAACACTAGAGAAAACCTTGCAGTCTTCAAATCACTTCAGATACGTCTATAATAATTGTAAAGTACTCAAAGAACTCTTTCTAGGTGTCGCACTTTCATAAAAAGTTCGTTTCTTGCTTTTTCAGATCATTATTTACGAACATCTCTTTTAACTTTTATTCCTCTATACTATTATAATTTTTATTATAATATAACGGCTTATGTACACACACACACACACACACACACACACACATATATCTATATATCAATATAATGGCTGATTAAAATGTTAGAAATAAACCACTACATATGACAAAAACGTACTAACACAGTTTGGTATGTTTTTTACTCATAGATCTTATGCTAATCCTTAGTTACAAGATTACTACTACAACAAGAAGAATGCAGAGGCTGAAGATGAATTAAAGAGGAGAATAAAGAAAAAAGGGAACATTGTGTTGACATCACCAGCTAAGGGCGTAGAAATGGTCAGGACTGGAGGTAATTGACTAATGGCGGAATACTCAAATATAAGTACACCTCAAATCGGTCCTATTTGACAGTTCGACATAGAAATCTGTCGAAATTACTAGATTTGAGGCGTGCTTAAATTTGATATGTGTATGAAAATTTAGCTGTTGGTCAATGTTTGGCTGTGGTATTGCAAGCACGTGTTGCTGATTGCCATAGCCAAATATTGACCTTCAAACATGTATTATCTATACACAACTAGACATTGGCGAAATTGTAGTAACGCAGCATCGCCATTAAACCAAGAAGAAGAAGAATTTGGCTGTTAAAGAACTTTAAACCATTAACAAATAACTAATGCGAATTAATTGTAAGGTCCAATTTATATAGGAGAACCCTCTTAGTACAATAATATATAGTACTAGCTGTTGCCCGCGAATCCGTCTGCGTGGACTTTCCTATAAACTTTGACGCTCCCTTCCCCACTTGTAACCCTTTTTCCAGTTAAAAAGTAGCCTATGTCCTTTTCCAGGCTTTAGACTATCTTTGTACCAAATTTCGATCTAATCGGTTCAGTGGTTTTAGCGTGATGGAAAGAAAGAGAGACAGACAGAGTTACTTTCGCATTTATAATATTAAGTATGGATTCTACCCTTTTTTTTATAGAGGGAAATGCTTTTAGGCATACCCGCCGCGTGGCCCAATGAGACCCCGTTATCGCAATAGGCGAACAAATATTCATTCCATTAAATAAAAATTTGATTAAAATTAAATGAAACAGAGTGAATAATCGTAAAGACGCACAAAACACACACAAATACAAGTTAAAATGTTCAAAATAAATTAATACAATTAAAATATATAAAAAAACTACCTGCGTAGTTCTCGTTCATAAGTATCATAAGGATCTAATCTAAATCCAAATACATTCAGAAGTCACTACTTCTTTCTTCTTCGTTTACTTTCACACACCTCATAATCTCCTCGCGTTTATAATATTAGCACCTAGAATGAATATTTTTTTAGTCACTATTTCTTGTGCAGTTATGAAAGAATATTTCAGGCAAAAACTACTGAATAGTTTTAGATGAAATCATACTAGATGATAGATAAATTAGATACTAGAGGAACACATTTTATTCCAGTATTAACACGGAAATGGGAAATGCGCAGGAAAAACCGCAGGGCGAACTTTGTTAATTCTGTTTTTATATTTATATTAGAAATACAGTATCTTTTATTAACATTTCTCCGAGAATGATTAATCTTTATCCAGGTCCCATCTTCAAACGAAGCGGATGGTCGGTTCCTTTGTAGTAATGATTAAAAACTTGCAATATTTTCATAATAATAATTTATTGTTTTTCTTTCCTTTCTTACTAAGAAACCGTTAAATGATATTATAAATTAGTATATTATTCCTTCATCGCATTTTTCTTTAAGTAAAATTGTAATATTTAATAAATATTATTTAAACTTTATAATTAATAAATACAGTCACTCAAGAAGTTGATAGACACATTCAATAAATAAAAAATCTAAGTTTTTTTTTATAGAGGGAAATGCTTTTAGGCATACCCGTCGCGTGGCTGATGGTAAAGTGTGACAGGTTATGTGGGACTCACCAGGGCCGATGGGGGCGTGTGTGGTGCCGCACGGCCAGGAATAACCACTAAAACCCTCTGCCACTCTTAGCCTTTGAATCGGGGCGGGGGATCGCTCGCGCAATTCCGCCTACTGACCCCGACAGGCTTGCCCTTTCGGGCTTCACATATTTTGTAAAATACACCTAGCTATCGGGGCCCAATAAGGTCCCGCTATAACACACAGATACGATTTAAAAATGTTTAAATAAGATTGCTAAGATTAAAATATACAAAACAAATAACACATAAACACACAATAACGGGGCCCAAAAAGACCCCACTAACACACATAAATACAAGTTAAAATTTTCTAAAATAAATTAATAAAATTAAAATATATAAAAAAAAACAAATAACAAGTACAAACACCATAACGGGGCCCAAAAAGACCCCAGTACCATTTAACTAGCCTATAAGAGAAAATTCTTATAATCTTATGAACTATACCTTCTTGAATACCTACCAGCTTACTTTACAGTCTGTTTTTTTT
>JADANM010006710.1:9000724-9018427 GCA_026213755.1 Eurema hecabe
ATTTTCTCGAGAATCATCTACAATAAGCCATTTGTTTACAGAATTGAAGAGATTCTGTTCTGATGCCTGAAAGTTAATAAAACAGCTATTTATTTTAAATATTTTAAAACTTAGAAATATAAAATCTAAACTGATAGCAAACATATGGGTACCAAACTAAACTTAAAAATCAAACAAAACTGCTTGAGTTCATAAGGGCTATCCATAGGATCATAATCTATCCTAATATTATAAAGAAGTAAAGTTTGTGTGTTTGTTAAATGATCTAGGGATCTACTGATCCGATTAAAAAATTCTTTCAGCAATAGAAAGCCGCATTTTTTCTGAGTGTCATAAGCTATAAAGGATAATAACATTATGCCCAACCAAGTGGGCACGGGTCAAGGTCTTGGTCAAGGTCCCGTCTCAAGGTTTGTCATTCAAAAACATTCAAAAAAGTAACAGGAAAAAATACTGGTATGTAAGCCAGTTACAGGCATGTACAAAAATCTCTTTAAACATAATAACTATAACAAGCTAAGATTCTACAATTCTAAATCATGAAATAAAAATATATAGAAACACAAAAACAAGAGCTAACCTCTTAAGTTAATTGCAAGCAAATAAACTTGGTTATCAGATTGTTTTTCAGATCAGTATACAAAAAAATCAATATAAATTAAAACTGATAATTGTACTCACAAGAATCAAGACTTCTTCAAAAAATGCATGCTTCATATCGATAATGACTCCCAGATGCGTATCAGACCTTTCTAGACATGGTTTCAGTACGGAATAATTACTTCGTTGTTGCACGATGCTAATATAATGTTCATTCATTTGTTTTATTAACTCGTAATCTTCTAAAAATGCAATTAACGTTGAAAACTTATTATTACATGGTGGATAAAGTCGTTTTCTTCTGTTTTCTTCGATGTATGCTTAAATCTATACAACTGCACAGACAACTTTCATGCGATTGATAAAGTGACTCAAGAGGAATTTTTGTTTACATTAAAATAATAATACATTCTTCAATGCAGGTAAGCCCGCTTAGAGCGGGTAGTTACAAATTCTTGGATACTTTGTTTACAAACAAGCATCACGCGACTTCGTTGACGAAACCTGCCCAGTCGGTAGGCAGCCCTCGAAGGTATCGAGGGGTACCTAGGGTCGATTCTACCGATGCACAGCTATTCTCGTCCAGCGCTAAACATTCGTGACGCGACCTATACGTACCTTAACTCTTATAACTGTACTTTTTGTTTCTGGTTAATTACAACAATATTTAAAAAATACATTATCGTAATTGGAGCCGCTGATATCGAGCTACGAACTTATCAACATATTCGGCGATTTATTTTTATATTTAAAATCGTGTTTATTTTTCTTCCATACAAAAATTACATAGTCGATTTGGTTGATATTAGCTTAGTCCAAAGTACTAGTATTATCACGAGAAAAGATTTAAGAACAAAAGCATCAAATCTTTAGAGCTAAAAGTCCAAAAAAAATAAAGAATTAAAAAAAAAAGTATCTAATATTTTTCTTACCAAAACCATTCGACAGCAAACACACAGTATTAACATTACCTTCTTGTAAATATTTTATAATAAATTGATTAATATGAACATTAAAACCAGAACAAAAGTTTAATGTCACTAAAAAAGAAACAAGTATTCTCAGCCACATTATAATCAAATGATTATTAAAACAAAAAGCACTAAGTTTTATACTTTTTAAGAATGTATGTTTGGAATATAGTTAGCTGTGCCGCGTGGTTTCACTCTCGTAATTCTCATTGAAATTATTTCTATTATTGGAGGGTTTAATTCAAAAACCGCCACCTTCTCTTCCGAGGAGGTACGGTATCTATAAAGGCCGGACCTGAGAGGTAAAATGCTCTCACAGAAAACAGGTGGCAAGTCATGGCGTTTTATTAGAGATGTCATGCTTTCCTTTCGGGAAGTGGAAGGAGCAAAAGCCTTTCTTCCCATCCCTCTTTATATTTATCAATGTTATATATCCCTTTTTTATTACTAATAACCTTCTCACCTTGGTAGTTTTTAGTAAGGCTTTTATTTTTGCTATTCAAGGGCGGATGTTAGTTACCATCAGACGAGCCTATTGCTCAGTTGCCTGCTATGAAAATTAAATGATGAAATTATCAAACATTGTTTACTTTTCTTTATATGATTTGATTGGGAAAATTTATACAAATAGACTAACCAACCGTATTAATACGGAGTATGAATTAAGCAAATTACATTTCTTTCCCGTTCGCAAAACGCAAAATTACTCAAAAGGAATATCAAATCTGACGTCTCGATACAAATTCATGTAATCACTTGACATCGTAATAATGTTCAATCACTCGTTTGAAATATTATAAATCGGGACAATTCGCTTAAGCAATAACATGTGGTTTAGGGTTCCTTAGCGGCTTACCCGCCTCCCCAATATGCTTAGCTATGCATACAGTATACATCTTATCTATATGGGATAGATATCAATTGCCAGTACAACGACCAAAACTAACTACAGACTAAAGACTTAACTACATACAATGAAATAAAACTACATCCATTGCAATTTAGTTTTTGGTATTGTTGGTGTTTCATCCTTTCGCCGTTCTCCGGATATGGCATATAATAAACACGTAGAACCGTAGTATGAGCATGCAAAGTGAAGCCATTTCAAAATAGACTATTTTGTCTACATTTTTACATGGATCGTCGCCGTAGTGCATCGTATCAAAATTCGTATGTTTCTCGTAGATCTCAACGTTTTCACATTTATTCGATATTTTTTTTGTAGCAGCAACGTGCGTGGCAGCGAGTACATTTAGCTTTTTGTACTTACATACATACAGTTTTGGCTTCACTTGTCACAGACCGATTAATTATTAAGGGACTATCAGTCTATGCGTTATCAGTCTATAATAGTTTGCTGACTCATCTATTAACATAAAAGAAAGTCGTGTTAGTTACACCATTTATAACTCGATAAGGGCTAAACTGATTTGTCTGAAAATTGGTGGGGATGCAGTTTAGAACTAGGAGAAGGACATAGGATACTTTTTATCCAATTTCCAGGGGAATCATTTTTTATGAAAGTAAACGTGGACGGAGTCGCGGGCAACAGCTAGTTGGTTATATAAAAAGTGTTTAAAAAAAAACATATTACCTTCTAAAACAAGTAAGGCGAGTTTTCTCGTCCGTAGAATTTCTCAGATTCCAATATTGTTCGAGATCGAAGCTTTATTTCGGAGCTAACAGCCAATAAGCAGCCGCAGTACATAGCAACTGAAATTCGGTACGGTCAGCACATAAGCGTTTCTGTTGCTTTTTTTAAATTTTTAATTAGACACATTAACAGCCAGCTGTATTTGCAATAAATATCTGTGTGTGTGTGTGTATCTGTCTGTCCGAGGCTCCCAAACGAATGATCTTAATACGTTTTTTTTTTGTTTGAAAAAATGCTTGTTAGGTGTGATAGGAATGTTACAGACTTAGTTTGCTTGCGTTTTGTCGGGGGTTGTTGTATTTATAAAATACAATCACTGTTTTAACATTAGTACGATATACGCATATGACTATCTTTTTGTAAGTTATTTAAGAACACAATAGCACAGAGCTTGTATCCAAACAAATTCGCTAAAAATGTATGCCGGGTCACGTACGATATTTGCTTTCTTCTTCCAGGAATATTCCGGGATGTTATTACATAAACTCGTATTATGTAAAAATTGTGTTTCCATCAATGTTGTGTTGTGTATGTTTAATTTTATACGTATCCACGAATCTGTAAATACCGTTGTATTATAATAATCTACCAACACATTTTATTATTGTGAACAGTAAGCTAATTTTGAAGACTATAAATTGTAACGTATAATTTTTCAATTGATCACGATTTAACGCGTTGTATTGTAAATTGTTATTATTTGAATTCTATTTATAGTATTCGTGGCTTTGTTCGGTACTAATATTTCCCCCCACACTAATATTTCTAGTTGGATATTGTCCTCTTTCCATTTTTCATTCACGCTCTTTTTTTCTTTATCTTTTACTACACACAAAGCCAAAAACATTTCTTCGTTAATCGAAATCATATAGTTCAAATTCTATATAATAGAATTTTAAACGTGAAATAAAAGAGGTAATTATAGTTATAATTCGTTTGTGTTTATTTTAATTTATAGTAATTGTTTTTGCTATCGCTACCTCGCCATACGGACAATTGAACGGCGAATGAATCGTTTCCGAATAGTTTTCAAAATACCGATTCATTGCTATACATTGCTGCTACGGTAGGGTAACCAGCTTACGAGATTAATACGAATGTCTCGATGGTTAATGATTTTTATGACTGTTTTTATACGAGTTAGACTTTCAGCACATAAGGTATTTTAGAAAAAGATAATTGAAAGACATCCGTTCGTGTTATATCGTCATACTGGTTTAATTTGGAGAAAGCGACGTCTACACAATATCTATATACCCTCTTATTATATACAATACAATAACGTAGTTTTTATGTATTGTAATATTAACATCTATGTATACATATTACAAATACATGAAGTGATTTTTTTATTGTGGTGAAAAACTAAGCTAGGTAAGCGATGAACAGTTTTTCTCCCACGAAAGTCATGAATTCAAATGCATTTAAACTAACACAGTTTCAGGAGAACTTTCAATAGAGAAAAAAGATGGGATTTACCGTAGTATCCACTTACGGCGGTTCCCAATATGCAATCTCAATCCGTTTTCAGCTATCTACGGTTGAGTTTTCGATCTAAATGTGAGAAAAAGCGTTAGATCGGTGCCCTCTGACGGATAGTTTGCGTTTTCGGATTGCTTATCCCATCTATGGTTTGTATATTGAAACGCTTTTTCTCATATTTAGATCGAAAACTCAACCGTAGATAGCTGAAAACGGATTGAGATTGCATATTGGGAACCGCCGTTAATGAAGAAAACGAAATGAAATCTCTGATGAGACCAAAGACGTAAAACTAATGTGTTCTCTGTTTCTTTTTATATCTAATAGTCTGATTATTATATACTCTTATAACGACACTTTTTTGTTTTATGTGAAATTTTTTATTATTTTATAACATAGCTGGGTAAACGAGCAAGCGATCCACCTAATTAGGAGTGGTCAACACCGCCCATCAACACTCGTGCAGCTTGATAGCTCTGGAGTGGGTTGCCGACCTTTTAGAAAGATGTTTAGTAGGCGTCATTTATGTTAAGCGCTGGACGAGAATAGCTGCTCGTAATTGACGTATTGGTGCTCAAAGACAACACGACTGGGACAACCAATCAACGCTCGCGCACCCGACGATCACGCGCTCCGCGCCGTTACCTCCATATTTTTGACTTCTACGCAGGTTTCGTTCAGCGCTAAAGATTCGTGACGCTCTGTTCTTTAAGCTTTTTTGTACTAAAATATTTTTGTAGTCAACCGTACCTATATAACGTTTTAATATAAGATTTAATAAAGGCGTATAGCAGTTACTGGAACGTAAATTTCCAGTAACGGCATGAATTTCCCAAAATCACGGACAACATCATTATTTTTTAACTCGGTATAATGAAGCGTCGGTATTTTTTGGCAGTAAAGCCGACAATCTTTTTACTGTAACGTGGAATAATAAGTCTCGCTCGGTGCGGGATTTGTAATTTTTATTCTTTTAAAAAAATTAATATACGTAAAGAAAATTGGGAAAGGCTATGAATCTAGTAAACTACCATTATCTTAATGTCCTCTTTAAAAAAATCCGACATCAAGCGACACATTTATTGTTAAAAATCTTTACGTTTCGTTTCATACGTAAGACCCGCTAAGGTTAATTTTCCCTCTTTATAACATCCTTTCCCTTCCTCATTTTTAACCAACTTCAAAAATTGTAGAGTAGGTTTTCTTCATAAGTCGGTTCTAAATAAAAAAATAACTGTTGGTTTGGTTAAAAAAATATTGTATAGATAGTTGTTGTATTTACTTGGTACCGACTTTTAAATTATAAAATAACTATAAACTCAGTGCTAAATGAAAATACATATTATTATTTGGTGCCAACTAAATTTAGTTTGAAGTCGGTTTATTTTTGTTAAAAAATATTTTATTACACCCCAGGTAGTTTATAATCGACCTGTGTAAATGTAATATGTATAATGTATATACTTGATATTGCCAAGTTTCTTTACCAAGTCGACTCTAAGTTAAGCTTTTTACAACTTGTAACTTGTATTCATAACTTACCTACTCCTTCAAAGGATATCTTCATTTGTATTCGTTCGAACTTTCTGGGCGTTTGTGAATTCCTGCTGGTTTTACATTACGTATTGGCAACCAATCTTTATATTGTTCATATTTAAGGAACACTCCTTGGCCATTTGTTAGGTTGATCTTTGTATTTCACTATACATATGGGAATATTTATGAGGTATAGTGGGTTCATATTACTGGATAAGGTTCCCCTGAACCAAAGAGTGGCTAGGCTAACCAAGGATACTGACTGGCCGTTAGGCCCCGATGGTTCGATGTCGAGATGTAAATTAAAGTCTCGAACAATAATCATATGCGGGATTAAGAACTCGGCGCATTAAAAGCACTCGGTACAGGTACTGTTAAATAAAAAGCCGGGATTAAATATGATAGTGAGGATAATTTTCAATACAAAAATATTAGCTTTTTAAATATGTTTTAATTAAATCGTTTCTTTTAAAACGATTCTAGCTTATGTAAGAATAATTTGCGAGGTTTATTTACCCAAAAAAAAACTTAAAGTAAGCAATGTTCATATTTTTTTTTTGTTGTTTGGATTTAAATTTGTTTTCAATTTTCAAACGTTTGTAATACCGTCCCGTATACAATATCTGTCAGAATGTAGCTATAGAGTCAAAAGTAATTCAATTTCCCCACTAGCCGTCCATCGACGCTCGTTAGCGCCCATCGATCTTGACTTATCAATGTTTGCCCAATTTTTTGTTTCTCCTACCACAAAAACTCGTTGTCTAACGAATGTTTAATTTAAAGCTTCTTTACTTTTTTTTTCAAAAATTGAAAACATATTTTATTATATACAACGTGTAACAGAAATGCGTGGTAATATTTAAGGATCGCAAAGAATACCTAATTTTAAATGAATGTGTTAAAAATTCATTTTTATTTCTATTGACTAGCAAGATAAAAAATCTCAAATATTTTTATTTTTATGTGGGGACTTATATATAGACTATCTATGAGAATTTGAACATCACGCAAAAATATTACCACACATTTCTGTTACACGTTGTATAAGCAACTCATAAACAACTGTTCATATCAAATCTTAATCGATATGGTTGAAAAAAGAATACATACCTAAAATAATTACAACATTCCTACAAACACGAAAATTTCCTTATAATATTAATTCTAAAATGCCGTCTTGCATCGTTCCTACCTGCACAAATGGTACTCGAATTTCGAAAAATCAAGATGGGATCACATTTCACTTGTAATTTGCACATTTAAAACTATATATATTTAATCATTTGACATTTGATTATATTTATTTATTTGACAAGTTAATGTTATGATTAGCTTTCAAACTGACGCATCCATTCCTTAAGTATTGCTATTTTAATGAAAAAATAACCCATAATTTCTCTAAAAATCTTTTATATTTTTAAACTCACTATTTTGGCCACGCTGTATTTTATATTTATAATATTAGTTTCCCTGTGAATGAAAAGAGAACATCTGATTGGATGAAAATCAAAATCCTTTCTTAGCGGAGGCCTACGTCATAACATCTATCTGCATGGCAATTTTCAGCCCGATCCGTCCAGTGGTTTGGGCTGTGCGTTGATAGATCACTATGTCAGTCAGTATATTTAGATAATTAGTGAATATTTTTTTTTACGAAATTCAAAAAAAAATTCATATTTAACATGTATTTCACTATATAAAAATAACAACATAGATTCACGACTTCCAAATATCTTTTTATTTTAAATTTATTGTAATAAAAATCGATTTCTAGTTAAAAATTACCCGAAAAATCGAAAGGCGTTCCCGAGCTAGCAACATTACTCGGGGTTGACCATTGAAATAGGTTTACTGGGCCATGGGCGATGTAGGTATCTGTAGACTCAGTAATGTCAATGTAAATAGCGCTGAATGCGGCTTCTGGGTTTTTCTATATTCTAAGTGATTATGATAAACAAAGAAGTAATACTTTAATTCAATGGGCGTGAAAGAAAAAGAAATAGGTCACCGGGTAGAAAAAAAAAATTTTTATTAGTGCAAATATGTCATCGATTCGGGATGGACGTAACGCAACGAGATGCGCCCGCGCTTTTTTTATTGTTGTGAAGCACGCTCCTTATACCGTAGTGATTAGTGTTTTAGGATAAATTTGTGGCAGTTTAATATTTATTATTGTGATTGGATACATATTGTGCGATTATTGTAAGTTTTTTTTATTGTGGACAGTGTTAGAATAATTAAATATTAAATAGTATGGTATTTTATCAATAGATTAAAAAGGGAAACAGTACAATGGTATGAAATCGATTTACGTGTGAAGTGTACGCTACCGATGTAAACACTATAAATTAAATAAAAGATCGCATTATTTTAGCATTTCATAAACTGAAAAGTTAATATTGTTAATCGTTGTAATTAAATTATTAAAGAAAATTACGACGTCGAGCTATAACTACACATTTACTAATATAAATAACGTATCAATATTGTGCGGGTGAGTTGAAACTTTAAACACGTAATGTAATCAAATATTGAAGCTTGTCGGCGGTATCTTAAGAAAAAATTATGCGACGTTGCCGCATTGAGCACAGGTTACACAAGGTCAGTGCAAATATTTATAAATGGTGTTTACATAATATAAGGATGATTTATAAACTATTTACTTTGTTCGAAAAACTTTTTTATTTTTGTTATGTTTAAAAAATTTGACTTATTTGACATTAGTACCTATTAGGTACGTTTTATGCACGTGGTTTAATTTATTAACATTACATCAAGTTGTCTTGCGTCGTATGTTCATTTTTAAATAAATTGAAAAAGCCGTAACTAACTCAAAAAACCAACAAAAACGTCAACCCAAAACGATACGCAAACAAAATTCCCAACGTCCAACAAAACAAAATGCATGGCTCTAAATAATAACCTTCTCAAAATAAATGTGTCCTCGCCGAAAATTATATAAACACAGTCTGCTTTTAATTAAAAGTTCTGTTTGTGCTAGTCTGAAGCCACTCATTTCCTCGTCAGGTTAAATATGCGGTTCAGAATAAAAATAAAATGGAAAAAAGCGATTTTGCATTTCTATTTTTAATATTGGAACCATCGCCGCTGTTGTTGAATTTAAACAGATGCGTGGTCTCGCTTTACGAACGGGGATAGATATTTGTAATTATTCTTACTAGCGACCCGTCCTGGCTTTGCTCGTATATATTATACATTATATATAAATCTTACTCTTGAGTAACTCTATCTAATAAAAAAAACCGTATAAGAATTGGTTTAGTAGTTTTAAAGCTCTAAGAATGCAAAGGATATAGGGACAGAATCTTTTTGCTATTATAGGTATATCTTAATAGCAGGAGATTCTATTAAATCAACGACCTCTGCTTGCCGGACTTCAATCTAAAGCGAAAATAAAAAGAAGCCACTTAAAAAGAACTAGCTTAAAATTACATTGACTATATACAATATATGCCATACGTATTTGAGCTATTAAGATACACTTAATCACATAATTAGTAAAAGTTATTCTCGGCCATGTAAAGACCTCGTAGTCCTCCAAGACTCCACACGTCCACATATTTTAAATGATATTGAATCTAAACTTATAATGAGAAATGTAATGCAATTTCTCAATTAAACAACATTTGATTATTTTAACTTTAAAGGTATAAGAGGTGTCTGCGGAGACACTACTATGCATCATTGATATGAATAAGAAGACTAAACAGGCATTAATCAGACTCATCTCGAACTGGAAAGCAAATTCGATCGAGTGCCTCAAGTAGGGGTAAATGACGGACATTTTATATTGCGGTTTCGTGACGGAAAGCGATAAGAGAATGACTTTTGGATGGGAACTTTTAGCGAGTCCATGAGTATTAAAACCCAGTCCCTTATTGATTAGATATATTTTTAAATTCAAATTGTTTTTTACTAATATCTTATAGTATCAACTATATATACCCACTACTAATGGTATAATATTACATTATGTAAAAAGTTTTATGATTAACTAGCCTCGCCCCGCAGTTTTACCGTATGTATGCATGTATTACACATATAAACCTGCCCCTTGAATAACTATACAAGATAAAAACTGCATAAAAATCTGTTGTGTAGTTTTAAACATTTAAGCATACATAGGCACAGACAGAAGAAATCAAATTTGTTTTACACTATGTCATAATTATGTCACTTTCATAAACTAATTTAAAAGAATTTTTATTTTTATTTTTTTTTTTTTTTTTTTTATGTTATGAAGAGGGGAGACGAGCTGGACGCACTCCTGATGGTAAGAGTAACGCCAGCCCATAGCCAATGCAGAACCCGGTGCTAGTGGGTAGAATGTCTGGCACTGTGGGGGTACCCACCCAGTCGGTCTCCTGCGAAAGAGACCTACCCCCGGTTAATTCCTATGTGAGTAATAAAGAAAGTAAATATAAGTATAGTAAGTAAGACATAACTTAAAAGCAATCAAATTTAAAATATCATTATTTGAAGTCGGTAAAACATAAACAACTTCATACAATTTCTATTAAAGTCCTGTCAGTTCGAAATTCCTTTAAGACACGTACGTATTGTATACGAACGTTCAGAATTATCAACAAACAAAGACACACGGACAATACGATATTCAGCGCATGTAGAAAATTGAAAAGTGAGTTTTCCATTCAATTTGCTTCGACATAAATTTCAATATAGCTAATATACATTGTGGAATGACACCATAACTCACTACTTTGTTCGGAGTCGCGAAGTTTTAAGGTCGGCGTGGGTTTGGAATACGATTTTATATGTGACGATATTTTTTCCCCATTTTTATTATTATTTTTTTTTATAATATGAAGAGAGGAGACGAGCTGGACGCACTCCTGAGGGTAAGAGTAACGCCAGCCCATAGCCAATGCAGTGCTACCCGGAACTTTGCTATAAAGCCCAACTCCGGGCAGGGGTGCACTACAACGACGCTCCCCACTTTGAGTCATCAGATGTTGAGACTCATTAGCCCAGTAATCACGCTGGCTACAGTGCCCTTCAGACCGGAGCACAGTGACATTATCACGTCACTGTTCAGGCGGTAGAATGTCTGGCACTGTGGGGTTTTATGTACATATGTGCATACTAGCTGTTCCCCGGGACTCCGTCTGCGTGGAATTTCTTATAAACTTTGACCCCCTCGCCCTCTTTATAAGCTTTTTTTCAAGTTAAAAAGTAGTCTATGTTTTTTCTCAGGCTCTAGACCATATGTGTACAAAATTTCATTACAATAAGTTCAGTAGTTTTGGCGTGAAAGCGTTACTGACAGACCGATGGACAGAAGGAGTTACATTTATAATATAAGTTTGAATACACATATAAAAATGGGAAAAAATATCCAATATTTTATGTATTTATACATATTTTAAACGGTGTTTTAAGAAACCTATGTATGAACCTGAAGAGAGAGCAGAAAGAGATGATAATATTCTAAAGATACATCGCTATCCCTTTTCCTCGTATCGGAGGCCAAAACCCATTTCGACTGACTTACTGAACAGCCCAAGGTGTTAATGAGAAATATTCAATTTTAAATACTAGTTTTTAAAATAATTATTACGTGTCTCTACTCTGTCCCTGTAACCCTATGTATGCTTTTATCTTAAAAACTACGCAACCGATTCTCATGCGGTTTTTTTAATAGATAGAGAGATCCTAGAGGAAGATTTATATGTATAGTACATGCATAATATATGTGAGCGAAGCTGGAACGGGTGGCTAGTTCAATAATAATTTTAAATACAAAATGAAAATATCGTAAGGTATAAATGCGACTCGAATTGGAAAATTAAGTCCCACAAGGTTGGGTCGTGAATCAAAGGTTGCGTCTCGGAACAAACCACGAACTTATTTCGATCCTTTATGGAATTATATTTGATACTAGCGGCGCCCGCGACTTCGCCCGCGTAGAAAAGTGACTAAAATGCCTAACCCGCGCCAACAAAACGTTCAGTAAGTTCAACGTGAGTCTTTAAATTGACATAACTTTTTTATTTATCAACCGATTGACGTGAACTAAAACACTAAATTTTAAGTGAAGCTTACCAAAATATATCATTGATAACCTCGTCTAGATAGGATAAGCCGTTTCTGAGATTAGCGTGCACAAACAAACAGACAAAAATTAAAAAAATCATTGTTTTGGGTTCTATTGCGTTAATAAAGGTCTCCTATAATGTTATTACTCATATATCTTCATGTACAGACAGCGACTCGTTACGTTTTTATTATATGTATAGATAGATATACACTAGCGGTGCCCGCGACTTCGCCCGCGTAGAAAAGTGACTTTGGGCATCATGTTTTAAAATGCCTAACCCGCGCCAACAAAACGTTCAGTAAATTCAACGTGAGTCTTTAAATTTCCATAACTTTTTTATTTATCAACCAATTGACATCAAAAAATTATTGTTTTGGGTTCTATTGCGTTACTAAAGGTCTCCTATAATATTTTTTCTCATATATCTTCCATGCATTGCCCCGGGAACAGGAACTTCGCGGGGCACGCCTAGTTCGTAATATTTATATAGAAAATAGACCATGTCCATGTATCTATATGTTGATTAATGAAATTCCATACGTTTAACCGCTGTATTGATTACGTATTGGTCACCTCAGAATGCAGGCTTGGTTCTATTTATATAGATAGACTATTATTCATATAAATACGTATTAATATATAATATTATTAATACGTACGAAAAAGCCATAACATTTATACAGTAATAGTTTAAAATTAAGGTAATAAAGGTAAATAAAATAATGAGGTATATCAACAGAACACAACCATAAAATATTAAAAAGAAACCTAACCTTTTTTTCGTTGGAACAGTTTTAACTTACTAGCTTCGGGAAAACGCATTATGTATTGCGGAAACTAGTTTTGAACTGATATTATATTCGGACATTAGTCAATTCTAGTATTAACAAAGGCATTAAGTAAAAAATAGTTTTAACAAGGAAAAACGCGTTCTATCTACTAACTAGTTTTAACTGTAACATATATACATATATGTATGTTTTATACACATAAACCTTCCTCTTGAATCACTATCTGATAAAAAGCTGCAACCTCGTTGTTTAGTTTTAAAGAATTAAGCATTGCATAGGTACGTCTGTCCCTCTGTATGCAAACGAAAAATAATTGTAAATACAATATGTAATTTATTCCGTTATCTAGTTGCCATAACACAAGCTTCTGCTTAGCTTGGAACTAGATGGCGCTGTGTATAAAACGTCCTGAAAATACTTATAATAAATTGGAATTTACTATTATTATTTTTTATGAAATAGTAAATTAAATATTTATATATTATCTGTGCTGTATAGTGTATACAGTATATAAAACCGCGGAGATTTCTAATCGAAAGTGACATTGTTTTATTCCATGTAATGATTAGCATTTAACCTACTTCAAAAAAGCGATACGGTATCATCTCCGCAGTCGGGAATCAATTTGAAAAACAAAATAGTTTTGGCAACAGCCGTGACTCATGTTGCCAAGTGCGGTCACTGCAGCACTGCAGAGCTTTATACAAGACATAGTTTTGTGAGGCCCTATGCGCACTACCGGGTGCACTGCGGTTCGAATGTTTTGCGTATATTATGTTAATAAAATAAATAAATTACGTATTACGTTGTTTGTCCGCCATTGCCTTAAGTACTAAACCGATTTTAAAATAATTTTGCACACCGTGTGCAGTTTCTAGTTTCTTAAAAACATTAATTTGTCTCAACTAAGCGTCTATAAATCAAGCAATCTGCACACAATTATATACTAGCTGGTGTCCGCGACTCCGTCCGCGTGATCTCTCATATAAACTTTCACCCCCCCGTCCCCCTTTATAATCTTTTTTACAGTTAAAAAGTAGCTTATGATTTACCTCAGGCTCTAGACAATCTGAAATTATAAACAGTTTCACTCCCTCGCGCAACCTTTTAAGGGTTAATTTGAGTGTCTGTTTGCTATAATAAAATAACCATGATTGACCACATTCATGTGTGTAGTACGTACACATACCAAATTAACCGTTTCCGTGCGGATGATGCCGCACAGGCACCAAAATCTTTTACGTATGGCGTGTGGTGCCCGAGAGGATAGAAATATGAGAACAAAATGTTTGTTAACGCTAGGCACTAAAGTTTGTGAAAAACACCGTCGCACATACATAACATATTTTGTCTGTCTGTACGATTACCGCGCGCAGCTCACACGCATGGCAGCACTGTACCGTCAAAATAAGACATATTATTGTAGTCGTATTTTATAATTTCAACGCTCATGAGGATGAATTAACGCAGAAAAAACCTCGGAACACAGCTAGTTATAAACAAATGGAATTATGGAATATACTCATACTGCAATTGGAAATTAAATCATACATGATAAAAATATACTACTATAAATACACTACGCACCTGCAGTGCGTATGCGACCTTCGACTGTTTGTGGTCCATACTATCGTTTCAGAACTCGGTTTTACATGGTTTTGAATACGGCGGAATAAGTGGCATATTTTTTGGTTTGATCGTAAAAAACCATCTCTTCCTAAGAACTGTCGCAAAGTATGTAAATAAATAAATAAATAAAAAATAAATACATATTTTCAGGACATTTATACAAAGCGCCATCTAGTTCCAAGCTAAGCCGAAGCTTGTGTTATGGCCACTAGATAACGGAATAAATTACATATACATTACTTTTCTTTTGTAAATACATACATACAATACATAGCAACACCCAGACTATTACAACAATATATATATAACACAATATATAACACAGGCAATATATTTTTCCGGTGTGGGAATCGAACCCACGACCCTTCGCGCAGAAGGCAGGTGTATTACCTACTGCGCCAAGCGGTCGTCGAAATGTGCCATACGAATCCAGTTTAAGGATTTGGTATAAAGATAAGTGGGAAGGGAAAAATCGGATATAAAAAAGTCCACACAAGATAGAAGAAATCTGTTTAAAATATACATAATTGATAAAAAAGTGTACTTATACAAAATGAGGTTTTTACTACAATTAAAACCTACGTACTTTGTTAGTGTAGTATTTAAGTTTTGGTAAAATAAAATAGTAAATTCCTAGTAACGAAATATATACCTAAAAATCCTACGTAAAAATGTATATAAAAGCGTCATACATGGAATATCTCAGTAAAACGCTGGTTTGTGCAATATGGCGCCGAACTAGCTAGTGACGCAATATGACGCGGGAACTAATGTCAACTGTCAGCGCGGAAACGAATTTGACGTAATTTCGCGATGACAGTTACATTTTCAAAACGTGAAAAAATATAGATCTTTAAATAAAAATACAGTCAACTGCAAAAGTTAGTGAACACAATTATTAGTATCCTGAGACATCGTAACACTAGCTGTCAACAATATTACATTTTTTACCAACTTTTGTAGGTAACGCGGACGTAATACTTTACCCATATAGGTAAATTTTTTTTACATGTTTTAAATACCATGACAGTTGAGATAAGTTGCTAGTTGAATAAATATGTATTTAGCTTGACTTGATTTTAACTTTAATTTTTTTTCTGGATCGTCTGCTCGTATATCAAAAACCTTTTCACAAACCTACATAATATACAAATATATAAAAAATATAGTATATACTCAAAATTTAAAGGAAATTGTTTCATTGTATGCAAAAGTTGTACATTTTTGTTATTATCGTAGACCGCAGTCTGTGGCTTCATAAATTATGAACTGGCAACAATCTGTCGCTATGGCGCTTTTTAACAACTGTTTGCTTGCTGTTTGCACAACTTTTTAACCGATTTAAAAAAAAAGGAAGAGTCTCAATTCTACCATAATATTATGTATATAATAAACTTATTTTGCATGTGATAACAAGCTCTTAAGCAGGGGTTTCGACTGTGGTAGCTTACCACCGCTAAAGAATAGTAGCAGCGTCATCAGCCTTTAAAGAAGAAAAGGAAAGTATCTATGACAAAAAGGGAATTAAAGGTAGGATAAAAGAAAATATTTTCCTTTTTTCAACCGAACGGAACGGAATGACGTCTCTGATTAAATGCCAAACCAATTGTGTTGCTAAGTGCATAACTCGATAATAGCTTGTGGGAAGGAAGGAGGATGTAACCTTCCTCTGAACCAAAGAGAGGATCCTTGACCAGTCGAACCACTGACTGGCCGGCCGTTAGCCCCCCGATGGTTCGATGTCGAGAAGTTGTATATATGCTAAGTCTCGGAAAAATATCGTAAGCGCGATTCAGATTCGGCGCATGAATAGCGGTCGCTACAAGCTGAACCGATTTACAAGTATAGTTCTTAAGCGGAGAATAAAGAGATACGTGTAAGGTATAAGGTTCAAGTAGGCTAGCTACTTATCCCCCCCAACTTGTTCTTGCCTTGACGTGGCGGGGGGGCTTAGTACCCATGAAGTCTGTGACTTACTCAATGAGTCATATGGCTTCATGCGGGAAGCTAAAAGGAACAACCGGTGGGGTCGCTCCCCGTATCTCTCTTTTTATGCGAGGGAACGGGTGAGCGGCCAGTAGGGCGCGCGGGTTGCGACGCAGGGGGGGAATTTTGCGTCGCAATAAGGAGTCTCACCTCCCGCAAGGGATGGTGATGTGGAGGAATGGGTTGAGCCGGGCCCTGGCATACTGGCCCCCGACGGTTTGCTTAGGGACCTGGCCGCCCTGATGGAATCCTCCTCTTGAGTTGGGGGGCGGAGCTGGATCGAGCGGTCCGCCTGCCCGCCTTGACTCGACGGGAGGAAGGTGCGGGCGGAGAGGGCTGGGAGGATTTGAGCACCTCACCACCTTTTCCTACCTAAGCCGAGTAGGGGTCCGTGGGGCGACGGGAGCGGGGCATCGTACCGCCTCACCAATGGGCCCCTGCGAAGGTTGTGGTCCGCCTGTGTGTTCCGGGTGGACCACGACGCGGAGAGGGGCGGGACGGTGTACTCCTGCTGTCCTGCTCCTGGGGAGGGGCTGCAGCAATGCGGCCAGCACTGGCGGGCTAGTGGGAGAGTGGCTAAGCGCGTGCCTGTTAGCCCGTCGCGGGGTGCATGGAGGAATACCGAGGAGTTTTAGTCGGTGTCTGCACGTTTTTGAGCGTGTGAGTCCGACATAACCACGTTCGCTCCCCCCGGAGGAACGGGTATCCGAAAGTAGATTTTGTCATAAAAAAAAAAAAAAAGGCTAGCTACTTATTATTTACTAAAATATATATTTAAGATAAAATAGCTGGTTTAGTTCAGTTGATTTCCTCGTACGGTTCTTAATTTGGCTTCCTTCCAAGTTCATCAACAGTTATTATCATAACAGCCTGTATAATATGTGGAACGATCCCTCCTACTGTATACTATAAACACGTTTAAGTACAATCAACTACATAAGTTGATGAACAAAATAAACGCTTGTAGGATAAATT
>JADANM010006710.1:9057028-9068709 GCA_026213755.1 Eurema hecabe
TTATCTGTCATTTAGAATCCTACGAAGGTTTATAAATTTCCTAGGAAATTTATAAATTTGCTGTACTTGTTATTTTCCGGTGCCATATACACTTATAATATTACAAATATGAAAGTTTATGAGAATGTTTGTTATTCTTTCAAGCAAAAACTGCTTGGCCAATTTAGTTGAAATTTGGCAAGAAGGTAGATTAGAACCTGGATTAATACTTAGGATACTTTTTATCCCGGAAGTGCCACGGGAATGGATACTACACGGGTAAAACCGAACTCGGCTAGTCATGTCATATAGCATTCTTAAGGTTATTAATGTTAATAAAGGTTATAAAGTTATTAATAAATCTAGTATTAATAAATATACTAGTAGTAGTATCCACCATATATTATATATTTATACGTGTAAACTAACCGTGCCCTTTGGTTTTACCCGTACGCCCGTTAAATCCCCACTCCCACCCGGATGTGGTCACTCACCGTTACAATTCATAGAGATTTTGTCAATATGCCTTATAAAAAGCTGACAAGCGCCTCGAACACTTGACACTGTGATTATATGTAATTTATTATTTTATTTTTATTATTTTAGAATTAAAGTTTAGTTCAGTGAAGTGAAGTGACTGTTGTAATGTGAGTTTTTTAATACTAATTATGGTTGACGTAAATTTAAAATTACATTCATTTTTTTGGATATTTTATGATTTTGACCGTGTTTATTGAGTATGTACCTAATTTAGAGTTAAAAACATAGAAGGGGTTTATTAATAAAAATAATAATAATAAAGCCTTTATTAACAATCATATTTAAGTTAAGACACCGGTTTCCTGAAAGTCTTGTTCATTGACATAGACCTCCCCGTTAAATTTTGCGATAACTGAAAAATATGATAGTTTTTGAATTTAATATGGAATTAATAATTTATATTTATTGTTACTATTTGTCTGTCTGTCCCCATTAAACGCTTTAAATACTGCCCCGTTTTTCATGTTTTCCAATATAGATTGATTTCTATGGAAGGTTACGGTGTTTTCTAAAACGCGAGTTCAGTTGGGGCTGGTGTCTAGTTTATTTATTTTTTTCGTTAATAGTAATACTAATAGAAGCTTCTATCACAGAGCCATCAAGTTCCACGCTAAGCAGAGCTTGTGTTATGGTAACTAGATAACGCATACATTATATACACTGTTCTTTTCTTAATACCTATATAATATTAGATCTAATACATGGCCTTTATTAAAAACGTCATACAATTAAATAAGTATTAAAATAATTTAAAAACAAGCTTTTAAAGCATTTTTTTACTGTACTATGGGCATGTTCCAACTCTTCGTCAGATCAGCTCCATAGTACCATATTATTGTATTGTCATCCAAGTTACGTAGATACCAAGTTTAAGCTCAATCGGTCTATTGGAAGTGGTTCACATCTTCCCTTGCAAGATTTTTTAACATACATACAAATAAAAGCTTGTCAAAAATAAAAACTATATAGATTAGTATTATATCGGTATCTCTTATTGGTATGTTTTATAGTCGTAAATACGCGTCAACCCGGACGTAAGACTTGTGAAGGAACAATTATTTTATTACAGTTATATCCGTGTGGGGTAACCCGAAATATTTCAATTACCTAAACGTAATCTAGACTTTATATACACTAGGTATTAACTTGTACGTATGTTGGTAACTTATGTATATGAAAATGAATTACTGTTCGTTAGTCTCGCTAAAACTCGAGAACGGCTCATCAGGTTTATCTCATTATGAAAACCAATGATCTTATATTAAATAGATACGTTATGATCGCAGAGTTTTGAAGTCTCAAAAACATACTAATTAGGACGATTTACCTTTAGGTGCTTGATTGCCGATGCTTTCATGGGCAACTTACAAAACTAACTCTTTTTTTCTTGTTGGTTTTATCATTTACCTCTTTTCTATAGTTTTGACTTGTATGTTGTGCTGCCGCTGCTGTGCGGAACACTTTTTTCGGATGATTTGTATTGGTATAACATATCTTTTAACTATAATATCATTGGGTACAGCCTATGTTAGTGTTTATTTAGCATTCTAATTAAAAAAAGATTTTCTAAAATCGATCCAGTACTTTTTGAGTTTATTTGTTATATACCTACAAAGAAAAAATATTTCCTATTTATAATATTAGCGTAGACTAGCTCTCGCTAGTGACTTCGTTCGCGTGGTGTCTTAGTCCCGTTTGTATTAATATAATTAAACAGTTTTTAAAAGATTATAACATTATAAGGTAAAGTTTATTCTTATCCTAGTTTTATTTTCTTTATGTGGAAACATTAATATTATGAAAACTTGTTTAAAAGTTTGTTTGTCTGTTAACACAAATCTCTCTTCTCGCTAACACTATGCTAAGCAATACAAGTCAATTATGTGAAACTAAACTATCAGTTTAATACAAGATGTATTGAGACGGTTCAACTAAATATAACTGATCGTTTAAATGTATCAATGGGTCAAATGAAACCGGAATCGAAGCCGCTATCTGTCCGATCGGAATCTAAGAATTAAGCTAGCTAGTTCAACACTCGGCTTTGCTTGTCTTCCTTTTATGTTATAAAATGTTAAAAGCTATTTAAAATATTAATAAATTACTTCTCGAGCTGGTAAGGTACTGGTATCATCGAAGATTTTGTTCGCAAATTATAAATTGTATATTGTCATGTCAACCATTGTAAACTTTTGGCAAAGAAATAAAGTTTATTTATTTATTTATTTATTTATTTATTTATTTGTTTAAAAGTAGACAATCCTACATCCAAATCCAATACAAATTTTGCGTCAAGAAATATATATCTCTGCGAGTGTTGATGGGCGGCGATGACCACTTTCCATCAGGGGGCTCGCCTGCTCGTTAGCCCACTATGTTATAAAAAAAATCTTGTAAGAGATTTAAATGATTTCGTAACTCCTTGAGTAAACCCAAGAGGCGCGGCTAGTCTAAAAAATATACAAAGATAGATTTTTTACACCATTTTGATGTCGATCCAGGCAACATCAAAATGGCGGTGTTCGAAGTTTCTGGAGAATATTATATTAATAATGTATCCACCAGGGTCCGTAATTTTCCGGCTTTGGCTGGAAAATTCGTTTCAGCCTCAACAATAATATTGCCTTTCTTATTTACCTTGCCTTTTTATAAAGCTAGCTTTCTTACCTTTACTTTTATTACAATTATTACCTATTGCAAATTTATTAATTTTTCTATTATTGGCTAGTAAACGGTCTAATGATAAGCGATTAACCTTAACCTTAACCTTATTTAATTAAGGAAAGGATACAGCAAAAGAACATAAAAACTAATTTAAAAAATATCGCTACAGTTTGTTCGTTCGTTCGTATCGTTCTTAAGAACCTGGCTACTCTATACCGGGAGAAAAATTTAGATTTCTTTAAATCTCTAAAGAGAAAACACCTCGAACAATTTTCTCTTTAGAGATTCCAAACTCTAAAAAGAATTGTACAAGCAAGAAAAAGTTAAAATCTAACATATTGAACGACATGACGTTACAAAAGCTCGTTCTGTAATAACATTTCAACTTCACGTATAATATAAAATGCTCAGTCTCCAGTTGACAAACTAATAAGCATTTAATGGAGCCCCGAAAATTTTCGTTCTGCTAAATTACTAGCGACGAGCGACTTTTATCTAGATAACTAGTCATGCCCCGCCATTTAAAAAAAAAAAAAAAAAAATAAAAACATTTATTTAATGAAATTTAACAAAATTTGAATTGCACAGCTTCCACAGAAGGTTTCCCTGTGTTGTGGAAGACTGATTTTACCCGCGTAGTTTCCGTTCCCGGGGCAATATCGGGATATAAAGTATCCTATATATTAATCCAGGGTATATCACCTATCTACATATCAAATTTCAACTAAATCGGTCCAGCCGTTTTTAGGTGAAAGAATCAAACATACATCCATACATACATACTCACAAACTTTTACATTTATATTATTAGTAGGACTTGCTGGCTTTGTTCATGCTGTTGCACTTTTCCTAACCAAGACCTTACACCCTACATCTACCATTTAACCATCCTCGTTAATGCAGGACTATTCTGAAAAAATATGTTAATCGGTTCAGCTGTTTTCGAGTCATGCACAACATTTGTGGGGTTCCTTTTCGTGTAACATAAGTCATACCCAACAAATATATAAAAAATCATGCCTCTTTAAATATATCAAAAAAATTCCGCGACAGTAGTGTCAAAGAGGCCATATTATCCAATTTGGTAGCACGAGAAAATATACACATAGTACTGGTATAACATATATAGACATATCTACATACGCAAATAACCAGCTCGCGTGCAAATGTCACGTAATATATATTTAATTATAATCGCAAGTTACCTGTTTATTGATAAGACAATAATCCAGAACAACCAGCCGAATGCGGAAGGCGAAGAAATTGAAACTAATATTCATTTTAAATACTAGATCGAGTTCTGTATTCAGACATGCAAATTCTATGCAAGCTACGTCGTCTGTTATCAATCAATGATATGATTATCTTTGTAACATATACAAACTAGCTTTTTGAATTGCTCTATATTTTATATACAGAGTGTTGAAGACTTTATTCAGAAATCTAAAACAGAAGCTAGTATGAAATCCTGATCATACTATCTTCTGTTTTAGACGAAAAATATTGATATAATTGTAACCCAATTATGCACACATATATCCAGATTTTCGGTTTAAGTTCGAACGGTTAACATCAGAGTAGTACTACAGAAAAACGACGTCAAACTGATTTATTTTATGAATATGAAAAACATTCACAAAAACATATAAACATAAGGGAGGAATTATGCTATGCTTCAGACCCTCTTTGCAATTGTTAACCTCATCACTAAAGAGTAATTTTCCAGGCAACAATACCAAAGATAAAACATACAAATAACTATCGCGTCATCTAGGCGATATCATGGGGACGTAAAATAAATATGTATGAGACTGAATATCTGAACGTCAAAAAGAACCTATTTGGGCGTATTCAAACACTCAATTGGCAACCGATAAAAGAGGACAGTTTTGATAATGTATTCTGAATTGGTAATTAAAGCTTCTACGACGGTGCGGATGGCCAATTGGAGACTGACTTCGCCGCGTTCACGATATTTAATCTCCACTATTTCCTGTGACAAATATCGAAAGCCTAGTGTCGCTCACGATATGTAGAAACCCCGCTGCCGCCCTTGTTAAATATATTAATTATTTTTTGTTAAATCTGTAACATTCCATCAACTTGGTAAATAGGATGGAGGCTTATGATGAACCGGTCGCTACAGCTGTACAAGTTTCGTATTATCAGATACTATATCTAGATTAACATATGCGTAGCAAGTTTTATAGTCGACGTGATTATAAATGTTATATTAAATATCATGTTGATTACTATCATGAGGAATGTGTATAAGATTTTTTATTTAGTTTGTACAAATTTCTTTTATTAACTGTCCGATGATTGGAGCAGTCTGCCTTCCGTTTTTAGGGATGTGGGTTCGGTTCGAAATACTAATTATACTATTAATACATTATTATATTATATTAATTTCTATTTGTATCTTTCTGACTATGATTATAGTATAAATATGAATTATAAATGTCTGTTCATGTCATTTACCCGTTACCTAGCCATAGCTTTTTTATTCGCTATGCAATCTCAATTTAATTAAATTTCTTTCTTTTTGCATTATTTTATTATTAATAATTTACTTTAATTTACCGGGGGTAGGTCTCTTTCGCAGGAGACCGACTGGGTGGGTACCCCCACAGTGCCAGACATTCTACCGCCTGAACAGTGATGTGCAAATGTCACTGTGCTCCGGTCTGAAGGGCACTGTAGCCAGCGAAATTACTGGGCTAATGAGTCTTAACATCTGACGACTCAAAGTGGGGAGCGTCGGTGTAGTGCACCCCTGCCCGGAGTTGGGCTTTATAGCAAAGTTCCGGGTAGCACTGCATTGGCTATGGGCTGGCGTTACTCTTTACCATCACGAGTGCGTCCAGCTCGTCTCCCCTCTTCATATTATAAAAAAAAAATATGTTTCTAAAATCGCTTCATCTCCAAACTTGCAGCAAACACGTAATTATCCGTCTCTTATTTCATTTACTGTTAATAACTGTACCTTGCTACAGTTTCGGACAGACGAACTTTTTGTAATTGCCTCTATATACAGGATGTTAAGAAAATTTCCAAGCAAAAAAGGGTAATTTTTTTTTCCTAGACACTTTTTCTAATACAATAAAAAAATATCTCTGTGTGTATATGTAAGTGTAAAAATAAAATTATGATAAAGTTTCAAAGATTACTTTTGTAGTAAAAAATTGACCCAAATTTAAGGAAATTCTCAAATGCTGGTAACACACCTACAGTTTGTAGACTCCTATTTTCGCTATTAAGTATCACCTGATTCATAGGACAGAGAGAATTCTTTCTGTCTCTCTCGCTCCACAAAGACGTAGGTAAAGCATGACCATATTATGTATTGCAATTTTACTAAATTTTCTTTATTAAAGTTTATAACTAATTCATTACAATAGCAAAATATGGACCTACTACTGCTACTGCAGTATATTATAATATGCTTGACGTTTGACATTCATACGAGTACAATAACAGGTTCATGGATCGAACTCGTATATGCGATGGTATAGCACCCTGTATATGCGATTATAACAAAACATCGTTATTAATCTTATTTGTACGAGCGTATATCATAACAGTTGAATTGGTTTGTGTATAGTAGAGTATTGTACAGCAAAATGCTGTAGAAATGAAAATGACCATTGACCATATATGAAGGAAATATAACCTTATAGGATACCTACTCTTAATCATAACCCTGATCGTATCAGCAGACTCTTCCAACCAAACTTACAAGTTTATCCGTAATTCTTTTTGCTTAAATTTTCTACTAAATCAATCAAGTAACCTACGATTTGAAACTAACGCCCATATATTAACAACTTCATATTATATTACAAACAGCTAGCCCGCCCTAGCAAATAATAAATATTTCAGTTTTACCCGCTTCGATGGAAGTATTAAAAAAATTAACCTTTCCTCTTGAATCTCTGATATCTTTTAAAAAAAAACTGCACGAGAATCGGTTTTGTAGTCTTAAAGATTGAAGCATAGGTACATAGGGATACACAGAAGAGAGCTAATTTATTTAATACTTTGCTATGATTATTCCTAGTCTTGAGCGACTATATCTTTTTCGAATTTTAAAAGAATCTGTCTAGTAGTTTTGGAGCGTTTTCAATTCAAACAAACAAACAAATATATCATCTTTATATGCATATAAGAGTATGTATAAATTATAAATGTTATTGAAATTATTTATAAGAAACAATTAATTCGGCGTGTGACATTCTCGCAGTAATATTTGCGGTTAACTTTAGTATGCTATAAAGTTACAAAACATTTATGTAGAAATGCTTCACATAGTGTTCCGGGTTCGAATCCTGGTTGATAATAGTTATTAGTAATTAAAATACAGTATATTTAATTAAAGTAAAATAATTAAAAAGTAAAAGTAATTTTATAAAGAGTTTAATAGTTTTAATAAATGAAGAATTTATCCTATTTCCTACCAATATTATATATTTGAATGTTTCCGAGAATGTATGTATGGATGTTTGTTATTATGTCCCGCAAAAATGGCTCTACCGCTTTAGTTGAAATTTGGTATGTATGGTGATAAAGAAATAAATAGTAAACATTAATTTTCAGCTCCACGTCATGTCCCAAAACTGCAAGTCGAGTTTCGCGACAACGAGGGACGCGAACAATAACACCCTGTACCACGGAGGGCCCAGCCCAGGGTATGGGAGTCGAGGGTATACTCCTCCGAGCGTCACCAGCGGGAACTACCAGGTGAGGCTAATACAGACATCTTAGTTAATAGTAGTGAGAAAATTATTTTTCGAAAAATTGACTATAATAATACTTGCATAGAATAACAGAGCCAGAACCGTTATACGAGCACGCAAAGTGAAGCCATTTGAAAGTAGACAATTTCGTCTACTTACATAGATCGTCGCCGCATTGTCATCGAGTATAAGAACGTGATTATTAAAGTAATATCTGTCTGTGCGTTATACGTCTATTACACATAGACGTATGTCTATGTATTTAAACATCCTTATAGTGGTCAATTCACATATTATTATTGAATGGTCGCAACTTTTAAAGAAGGTAAAAAATTACAAAAACTGATATTTTAAATTTTTGCGATTATCTAGTTTTCTTTTGGTTTAAAGCTATGTATTTTTTATTAGCATTGATTATTGTTAAATATTCTTCACAACATTCGCACTAATGGCTCATCAGTTTGACTTGTCTGATCCTCCCTCTGGCTTTAGTTTTAGTTTTCAATGTCCATCCTTCCTTCATAAGGATTTTGACTACCATTTTATGGGAATAAAAATGCAGTCACAAATATCTTCAGAAGAAATTATATATATGATTTACTTTAGGACCAAACTAAAATATAGCTCTTTAAACACTAAGTCCTATGGGCTGACCAATTTTTAAACAGTTTTTAGTAGTTATTACGTACATGTAAAGAAACATGGCAAGCCGCAGGGCACAGCTAGCAAGCAACAACCTCAGTGGCGTCGCCGCGTCGCTCTACATTCAGTAATTATAACATTGTATCGGACATTATGTCAAAATTGAGATCAACGATACCGGTTCGAGATCGCCACCTCCGCTGTTAAATTCCTTTTAATTCATATAAAAATACTAGCTGTTGTCTGCGACTCCGTCCGCGTGGATTTTCACATAAATTTTGACACTTTTAATTTTGCAATATCTTATAGTAACTAAGCTTTAATTTAAGTACCTGCATGCCAAATTTTAAGCGTCTAACTTAAGCGGTTTGGATTTTTTCATACTAAAGGATTTTCCCCCTAATTCCCGTGGGAATTTCGGGAATTCCTTTCTTAGTACACCTCTAGAGTACCTAAGCTACGTTCCTTCCAAACTTCAAGTGCCTACGTTTAGCCGTTTAGGCTATGCGTTGATATGTCAGTCAGTCAGTCAGTCAGTCAGTCAGTCAGTCAGTCAGTCAGTCAATCAGTCAGTCAGTCAGTCAATCAGTCAGTCAGTCAGTCAGTCAGTTTCTCCTTTTATATATATAAATAATTAACGTTAATAAAACTCCAGCACAATTTGTTTTAACTAGCTTTGACCTGCGGTTATTTCTGAGTTATTATAGATCAAAGTTAAAATGAAATACCCTGGCTAGTTAAATGGTGTTAGTATTACAAAAAAATAATTTACCACCGGTTCGGAAGACAGCTCCAACAGAGAAGAACCGATAAGGTATAGTACGCGTCATTTATGTTTAGCGCTGGACGAGAATAGCTGCGCATCGGTAGAATCGCGCTCGTAATTGACGTATTGGTGCGAGAAAGACAACACGACTGACTTCTGCGCAGGTTTCGTTCAGCGCTAAAGATTCGTGACGCGTACTATACTCTGATAGTTGCACTTTTCACACAAAAAGATACAAAAGGTAAATTAGCCTTCGTGACAATAAATAACATATTATGTACGTACATATAATATATGTACCGTTATTTACAGCATATTCTCATATCTATTCTATTAGTAATAAAAATCGTACAGAACAAATGAATCATTAAAAACGGTACATTTGTTCTCTCGTTATAAGTAGGACTTACCGAAATTACTGCTAACAATTTCTTAAATTCTACCTCTATTTAAAATTGCTTAAACTATTTCTTAGCAGCAGAAAGTAGCTTAAACATATCAAAATTGATTCAGTAGATAGTTTAACCGTTAATATATAATAATTTGGAATATAAAAATGTAATTCAATATTTCGGATATACTGTACGTACAATATTCTTATCTCATTAAGTTAACTTACATGTATTTTTATTTCAAAAACAACTAATAATCATAAAAAAACTGAGATTCACTTATTTACATTAAAGCCTATTAGCAAAGCTCAAAACAAGTCAACTTGAAGGCGATTTCAAAATAACTTTAACACAAGTTCGTTTAAAACCAAAAAGCCTTTTCCCTGAACGTTATTAAAGAATTAAAAATTGAGGCTAATAACAGAAATCGAAGCCTTTCCATTACCGTATTTGGACCGCAATTTTGGTCGATTTCGACACTTTGTTACAATTACGAGAACAATCTCGTGTTATGTATGCAAAAAAATGCATTTATTCCAGCTGTTGATTCAAGTTAGTTTTAAATAAAATAAAAAAACACTTTATTGACCAAAGGCATATAGGAAAGGACTACATTATAAAAAAAACACAATTAAGCCAATTGGCGGCCTTATTGCTAGGAAGCAATATCTTCCAGGCAACCAAAACAAGGCGGTAAGAAGAAGTTATGACATAAAGTATGTAGATATAATACAAAGCTAAAAATATAATAAAGTGCATACATAGAATACATAGATTAACGCGACAGACAAACATAAACAAAACTATACATAGATATATACAACTATATGATATTATGTGTATAACATCCAAAAAAACGGTAAAACCAAGGGGCGAGGTATAGATAACATTCACAGCTGGCTAATATGTATAAAAGCAATTGAAATAATAGATTTATTTATATCCTGGATACAGCATTACAAACAGATAAATTCGCCTCTTTACAACATAAGTAAATATCGTTTTCGATACATGATGAAAAGAGTGGTTTTCTTTGACTAAACCATAGATTTTGTAGGACAATTTTTTTTTCAAATAATTTAGATAATTTTCTTGAGATAGAACAAAAATCAGTTAGTAGTAAATATTTGAGAATCATCAAATCGACAGATTTCATCCTGGCTACCTCTGTTAGCTACCGCAATCTAACTAGGCTACATATATATGTCCGCGAGGACTTTTATATAAACTTTGACCCCCCCCCCCCCTCTCCTCTTATAACCCTTTTACCAGAGCATCTGTGTACCAAATTTCATTACAATGGGTTCAGCGGTTTGGCCGTGAAAGCGTAAAATTATAAAAAGTTTCAACCTCTCGCGCAACCTTTTGGGGGTAGATTAAAAAAAGTAGTATATGTCGTTCCCCAGGCTATCATCTGTGTACCAAATTTCATTCTAATCGCTTCAGTAGTTTTAGCGTCATGAAAGGACAGACAGACAGACAGAGTTACTTTCGCATTTATAATATTATTAGTATGGATATATGAAATTATTGGGCATCTCATCGAAACGAAGCTACTCATGAAAAATTAGCTTATTTTTAGATAGTAATCAAGTTCAAAAATTGACCAGGGATCCCAGACTAAAAGATTAGATCTTACACCAATAAATATTGATTTGCCCTTCAGAGTGATGAATTGGGTCGAATCCCTTTGAAGGCGAGATATTTGAAGCATTATTTATAAGCTCACAGTAATCTTTTCTTATTTCCTAGCCATTTGAACTTAGGCGGTACGCTGCCGCGCAAGTCTCTTTCTATGTATGTAATATGTTAAGACTCCATTTATTTGTTCGTACTAAATTATTGAAAGAAAGGTAATCTATACTAATATATAAAGCTGAAAAGTTTGTTTGATTGTTTGAACGCGCTAATCTCAGGATCTACTGGTTCGAATTGAAAAATTATTTTTTTATTGAATTGACC
>JADANM010006710.1:9068809-9080245 GCA_026213755.1 Eurema hecabe
ATTTCAACATTAGTCTTTAGACTAATATTCAGGCTAATATTACTGTCGATGTATTCTCTGTATTTATCCCAATTTGTGTGTTTGTTGTAAATATTTGATCGAGGTTTGGATAAAATAGCCTGTTTGAACATATTTAAGATGACCGGTGTATGGTCTGAAGATAGATCTTCACATGTTTCTATTTTTAAATAGTTCTGTCCAATATTTTTCGAAATAAAGAAGTCTAGCAGGTCTGGTATTTTGTTACTGTCCGATGGCCAGTATGTTGGCTCACCATGCGAAATATAATCTAGGCTAAGGTCCAGTGTGGCTTTATACAACTGTCTCCCTCTTGGGTTAATCAGCCTTGATCCCCAGAAAGTGTGTTTTGAGTTCCAGTCTCCTCCACAGATGAAGGCAGGTCCTAGTTTGTTGAACAACGTCTTAAAATCATCTGCCCCGATTTTGTGTCGTGGGGGACAATACACTGCAGTAAGTGTCGTCTCAGTGTTTTTGTGATGTATTTTGATTGATGTTGCTTGTATTTTTTCCGTCTTGTATGGTTCGAGAACATAGTGTTTAAAATTATTTTTTATTATTACCGCTGTACCACCGTGGGAGTTACCAGAAGGATGGTCAGTTCTGTAAATCATACAGTTGTGGAATTTTACGTGTGCTTTAGGTGTAAGTCTAGTTTCGGATATCAAGGCAATATCGATATTCTCAGTATTCATGAATAACTCAAGTTCTTTCCGTCTGTCTGTGATCCCGTTGGCGTTCCAGGCGAGATATTTGTAGCATTATTTATAAGCTCACAGTAATCTTTTCTTATTTCCTAGCCATTGGAACTTAGGCGGTACGTTGCCGCGTAAGTCTCTTTGTATGTATGTAATATGTTAAGACTCCATTTATTTATCCGTACTAAATTATTGAAAGAAGGGTAATCTATACTAATATATAAAGCTGAAGAGTTTGTTTGTTTGTTTGTTTGAACGCGTTAATCTCAGGAACTATTGGTTCGCATTGAAAAATTAATTTTTTATTGAATAGACTATTGAGGAAGGCTTTAGGCTGCATAACACCACGCTGCGACTAAAAGGAGCGAAGAAATAATAGAAAAACTAATCAACGGAGACGAAGTCGCGAGCAACAGCTAGTTTTGAATAAAAGATACCTTTTGAAAAAAAATCACTTAAAGATTTGTATGTTTGAACATTATAACATTTCGACAAAAGATATAAATGTTAAAATGGTATATATTAGCTATATTTATGAGAAAATTTGATGTTGTATATTTTTATAGTGAAGAAGTCGTCATACCCTGATACCTGTTGGCCTCACAGATTGGAACAAGTGTTATGTCGTCTTGTACTAACTAAAGCCTACTGTATTGTACCCACAGCGAGTAGGAGTCAGGAGAAAGCAAGCAAACTCTTCTTAATTCTACTTAACACGATATTACTCGTTTTAATAAGAATAAGAATTTATTTCTAACTAATCATCATTTAAATTATAAATACTAGCACATGATACTTGGATAAGCTTTAATCAATGAACGAATGAACATGAATTTAACATCGCTAATTAAAATCCACGTAACTACCAAAACGCGTAATTCAGAGCACAAAACGTAAGTCAAGATCTACTGTATCGTGCTAAGGATATTGGTTGGGACTCGGCTTTGAGCGAAATTCTAAGAGTTAATTAAATAGTTCGCATACTCGATAAATTTGATCAAGTCTAGTGTGAAGGCAATTTAGAACATACTGTGTTTCAAAAGTTTCGTAACTACTTAATTTTAATTATATTATGTTCAATATATGGTATAAGAAAGACTCAAAGCTTTGTTTAAAAAAAATAAGCTCTAAAATTTACTTAAAGCATTGACATGTACATTTTTTTTAATTTATTAAAAACGTAACAATCTACTACTAAAATTTTTAGTCTGTACAAAGCTTCTTTATTCGCAAGTGTTTACATATCCAAAAATAATGAAGTGGTACCCGTATCAATACAAGATAGAAAATATCCTATGTAATAATATAGTGCCTAACCTACCATCATCGCAATCGTCCACCAAATCTATTTACGAGTTTTTATGTGAAAAAGATTAATTAAGAGTACCTATTTTCTTGTTTTGTAACAACATTAGATTGGCTTAATAAATAAAATAAGATATATACTAACAAACTTTCCCATTTATAATAAGTGAGATGAGTAGACTGGGGCCAGATGATAATAGTTTCCTACAATAAATCTTATCATTATGCAAAGCTCGGCCACATTATGTCTTAAGACACAATGTTCCGTAACACACTGGAAGGCTATTACGTTTGCCGATTGCCTAGAGCGCTTAAGGAAACAATACATTTTTCCCTTGCATGTGACAGAAAAGAAAAATACATTGGCCCATAGATGTATAACGTATAGACTGATAGTCCCTTAATAATCGGTCCGCCGTAAGTGAAGCCAAAACTGTTTATAAGTAAGTGTAAAAAGCACGTTCTTATCCTCAATGACACGCACACAAGCCCACCGATAATATTGCTGCTACTAGAAATTCATCGTATAAATGTGGAAAATTTGAAATCTACGAAAAACATACGAATTTTGACGCGATGCACTGCGGCGACCACAGGAGGTAACGGTCTATGTAAGCAGACAAAATTGTCTACTTTAAAATGGCTTCACTTTGCTTGCTCATATTGCTATTCTAGGTGTTATAATTCTATGCATTGGCCCATATTCCCTTGGCAACGACGCAGGGTTCTCGGAGTACGCTCATTAGGGCCCACCGATGTTTTCTTACCTCGTAAACCTTGCAAGGAATGGAAATTTACCAACGAAATTACCCCAGAACTGAGGAGAGTGTTTAGGTAAAAATTTTCACGTAGCCCCGCTAATGCAACGTAATAGAAGTGTTTTTCTCCATGGAAAACCAGTTTTGTGCACTTATATGTTTGGGTTATAAATAGAAACATGTTTTTTGGTTCTATTTTTAGAAGACTATTAGGAGGTTGATGGTAACCAAGTGATAGTATGAAACGTTGCTTTAAAACAAGTTTATTGAATCAAGCATTACAACATATAATATGTTCAATATTTTGTAAAGTTTGAGTAATAAATCAGTTTTATACTTACTTACTTGTGTGTCTGTCAAACCATATTGTATAATGAAATGCGTGATTACTGGGCTAATGACTCTTAACATCTTATGACTCGTCTCACCACTTCATAGAATAAAAAAAATGAAATTTGGTGCAGGAATTGAGGCTCCTTTTTAAAGCGATACAAATGGTGCAAGATATTCAAATAAGAGATAAATGTTTGCAAACAGATTATTTATCGCTTATATGCAATTGGATAATGCGGGGGGGGGGGAGGTACCAGCGTATGGTATACGCCTTTTATTGAGATTCAAATGTAACGGCTGTATATAATAAAAAATGGTCGCTATCTTATTTTAAGTAGCAGAGAGTAGAGAGCAAAGTAAACAAAAATATACATTTTATATACATAGTACTGGCACAGATTTCTTTATATATTGCTGCTATTGTAGATAAGACTTATAGTTCAAATATGAAGTCATAAAATTTGAACCGAGAAATATTTCTAAAACCACGATACGTACACACTAGACCCTGTTTACGTATTTCACGTACGAATAAAATAAAAGTCAATAGTTTTATAAGCAATTACAGTCCATTAGGGGGAGAACAATGCAGCATTGAGCGAAATAGGCTTTACACGAAGTCAGTATTTGCGGCGAGTCCCGACCGCCCCCGTCTCCCCAACACAAGCTTTTATTTTAAATAGGTCATTCTTTTTTCCTTTAATTAAATTTTAATGAGAACGTATGCGTATAGGGAAATGGATTTTAAATAATATTTTAGATTCAATTGACCCGGTTTTTAGTAATTCCTCTTTATACTGTATCCTTATAATTTTGACCTGGGTTTACTTGATTTTTTTTTATTTTTTAAACTTCCTAAAAGCTAACTTTATCCAGCGGCTTTATTTTTATTTTTTTATTTAGTTATAGAAGGAATCAATATTAATCTACTACATGCAGTGATTGAGTGATAACTAATTTCTCATTGTACTTGAGTTGTAGTTTAATAATAATAAAAGTCTATAGTCTAACGGTGGGCTAATGACCTTGATTTTGAAAAAAAGCTTTTTGTAATAACTTATAGATAACATTTATAATAATCTTTTTGTGTGCGTTCGTAAATAACGGATTTTAATGTTTCTTTTTTTTTTAAAGAAAATATCCCAGGCATGTTGCGGTGTTGTAAGTTTTAATAATCACTTAATCAATAACCAGATTTTATTACTGGCTACTAAAAGTTCATTAGAGTTACTCCTTTTTAAGGCATTTTTTGTTAAAAATTATTTTGTAATAATAAATTTTGGTTCGTAATAACAAGTTATCTAAAATGATCATTTAAATACTATTGACTTTGTTACAAATCCAATTAAAAAATAAGAAAATATTTTTTCATAAAATTGTTTGTTATGGTGTCTGTATAGCGCGAATACTTTTATCTTCTCGTCCTCATAAAGTTTCCATTGTCCCATTGTTTCTGAGAACATTTCCATCGTTATACGTTGATAGGTATACTAAGATGGAAAAGAAAAATTCTATACATATCTGTATTTTAGGATCACGTCAACTATATCTCATCTATTTATGACATGTGTCTATATCTGTGCGTCTAGTAATTATTCTTTTACTGAAATGTATTTATCATTAAAAAACAAAGTTATAAGTAATGTGATTCTATTACAAAAACTCGCAAATTACCGATCAAATGTATGGTACATCAAGTTTTTACTAAGGTTTAGGCTTTATTAAGGTGAAATATATCTTAAGTTTGACGTCATCATTAAAAATGGCATTATATCATTATCATACATAAAATAATATTTCCCTATATATTGAATTTATTGAAGCCAAGATTCTCCGCGCCATGTAGGAGAAAGCCACGATTGTTATCATCTCCAAAGCCATAAAAACAAACAAAGACAATATAACAACATTATAATCTATCAGCAATCACGTAGCATCTAACTAGAATTACATGCAATTGCAGCAAGTGACGGCGAAAGTGCTTTTCGGCAGTGTGGCGGCGATCAATGACCTTAAGCGCGAGAAGACGGGGCGGGACGAGCGGCGGACGCACTAGCGACATCTAGCGAAGGTTTGTGAAAACTGTTTCGTAACTTTTTTAAAAACAGCGCCATCTAGCATCAGTTTTTAACAAATAATTCAAAATTAACATTTTTATAGCAGCGCCATCTATCGTGGGTTTGTGCCAATTGGAAGTTTATTTAAAACAGCGCCATCTAGAGAAGTATCAATGCAACTATTTAAGGATTGCTAACAGTGCCATCTAGTGATTGAGTTTTTGTATTTGTTAAAATAGAGAGGACATTATAGTTCATATAAGAAGCTTATAGATGACGTCGATAACATTATTGTGATCCTTTAATGTAATCTAAAAACTTGTCAAGTTTTAAATACCTATTTGTTTCTTACTACATAATTTACATTTTATATAAGATTAAGTAAAAAGAGAAAATATTATTTCTTTAGTATTTTACTTTAAAAAATAACGATATCTTTCTGTATGTGTATGTTTTATTAGAATTTGGAAAAAATTTAAACATTATTTTCTTCGAATATTTAACAGTCATTTAATTTTAACAATCATATTTTATTTTGTTACAGATAATAAACATGTGATACAAACATAAAAATATGGAAGCTAAGGATGTGATCTCGGAAAGAGTTTTATTCATAAATAAAATATTTTGTTACAATGTATAGAAATAATATTTTAATTTTATATACAGTAGTACGTATAGGTTAGAGTAAGAATAAATTTGTCCTTTTAAAACTTTTTTAGTTTTTAATTATTTTTGTTTGTGGCAACTCAGAAACCTTTTTTTACACAAAGTCTACCATCAAAGTAATTAATAATTATATCTAGTCCTGGATATAAAAGATTCTCCAAATTTATTTAAATCTACTACGAAATATCTGATACGTTTGGAGTGACATTTAGTTTTTTTTTACTTACATTTTTCACAATCAAAAACGGTTAAAATTCATATGATTTATTTATCCCAATTTATTTTATAAAACAATTTTCGAAAATTAGTAAAATTGGATATCTATCTACTTATAAAAAATAATGGTAGACAGTATATAAATTACGTCATAAATATGTACATCTTATGAACCTAAATTACATTCCAAAAAAATAGTGCAAAGCTATCCTTATTATAATTGTTACCTGTTTCCATAATCCCACTTCGTGAAAAGTAAACTTCCACTTTATATTAGACTCGCTCCCACTGACTAAATTTACCCTTTAAATGATTTGTAATTTTATTTTTATAATTAAATTAATTTGTTAATATACTTTTGTACTGTCTGTACTTCTATACTCTTTGACTTAAATTATTTTTAATTAAATTTCAAGCATTTTAAAACTAATATGATTATCCAATATTAAGTCATAGATAAGTTTTCAATTTTTGTACTTTTTTTATTAAATTTTATAATAATTATTGTTGATTTATTTTTCCCCATGAATCCATAATATGATATAAAAATAAGCTGTAATGTATAAGGTAATTAAAACAGTAAGTATTGAAAATCTTCAATTAAACGTCATTTTCATAACTATGACGTCATTTGCCACTATTGCGTCGGCCATATCAGTTTTCCATGAATATTCATGGTGAGTTACGTCAGTATGGTCTAGTGTTACATATTTATTACTTCTGTCACGTAGAGCACGCAACAGCACCTTGATAACACCATTATCACGCGAATTAACCTACTTGTTACAGCGTGACATACATACTGACACGTCAACATATAACACATATCATACTGTTAATAACTTTGTAAGTTGGAGAAACGAAAAGAGAATTACTAAAATCACAATTTTAAAAAATATATTACACTAGCTGTTACTCGCGACTTTGTCCCCGTCGATTACTTTTTCCATTATTTCTTCGCTCCTATTAGTCGCATCGTGATGTTATGTAGTCTAAAGGCTTAATTGATAAATGGTATTTTCAATAAAAAAAGAATTTTTCAATTCGAAGCAGTAATTCCTGAGATAGCGCGTTATAATATTAGTATAGATAGTACTTATAAGTATTTCTAACTGATCTTAGTTCTGTGTAGCTTTTATTTAACTTCACTTTAATAATGTACATTTGACGAATCTTGCTAGGAATATTTAAACCAGCTGACTGATTGAGCTAAAAGTGGCAAATTTGTATTTAATGTAGCCTATTGTCCAAAGCTTATTTTGACCCACCCAAAAAACATAAGATTGCAGTGAAATCGTGAAACACAACTAATAAAAGAACTAATACATTTTTTTTCGTAATATCCATTTGAGTTTTGACAGAATGATGTCTATGAAGAGATAACATTACATGATGCAGTATTTCTTCTACGAGGATGATAGGCGAAGAAGAGCAACGGCATAGTTCTAAAACCTATAACAAAAACACTAAACTTTAATTAGTTGCTAAAATAAAATACCGCTGTAACAAATCTAACACTTACAAAAAAAAACAACAAAAAATATCCATTCGTCATTACAGAACTTCACGCGTGTTACAAACGACAAATCGAATTCCAAATTCGAAATTCAAACGATACCAATTTCGTATTTCGAATTTCGAACAACAATAAAACGAGAATAATTGCAATTGTATTTTTTTCCGTTGGTTTTTGTGAGGGGTCTTTAACCGGCTTCGAATTATGTCCGGCGATGGCTAATGATTTAAAGAGTCCGAGGCCGCCGCTCACACCGTTCGCTGAGGTGAATCAATTACACCATAATTATTAATTACACCATACTAAAATATTTATTTAACAAAATACATAAAATAAGGATGGTCAGTGATACTAAATAATTCGAGATCGACTGCAACTTTTCAATTTTTGTTTGAGTTATTACATTTCCATCTATAGCATAATAGATTAAATAAAACATGCTTAAACTTTAAAGTCAATGTTTGCTGTTTTTATCATATTTAAATTAAATAGTAAATATTGTTTGTAGCCCGAATACAATTTGTCATATAAAATTATTATATCCAATACCTACAGTAAAATTAACTCATTCAACATCTTTACTAACCGTAGCTTTAAAAACGTAAAATCAACTATATACCATACCATTTATATACAAAACTTACTAAAAATAATACACATACGAAACACATAAGGAAACGACAGTGTACAAGGCGGCCAAGAGATACCATTTCGCTACAAAACAAGCACGCAAACGCGAGATCATCGTTCTCTGAGGTCTCATAACAGTATTTCTTCCAACCGACATTATGTAACCATTAGTCCTACCGCGCTCTCCCGGACAACCCGGCGGGAAAAATCTTTAAATAAAAAAGGAAAAAATAATCGAACATCGCAATAAATTCAATTTTCAAAAAACCCAGCCGAGACTTTTTAAGTTTTTAATCTTTAAAACCAGTTCGATTCGTACACAGTGACGTTTAAGTTTCCGAACGTTTGATATTTGTTTTCGTAATTTAAATAAAAAGTGATGTTGCTATTTTGAATATGGAAATGATCAGGTTAGTTTTTTATCTGTTTCTATGTGCTGTCATTTTTGACAGCTAATCTCAGCCAATAGCTTAAGTCTTAACTATTACAATATAGGTAGGTCTTTTAAAACATTTCAATTATTCTTAAGTATTGTGGAATAAAAAAACACACCTAATAGCAAATTCTTACAAAAATTTAACCTAAATGGCATCTTTAGGAACCTGGAACATATTTTAATGTTATTAAAAATATAAATTGCCATAATCGAAAAAAGTAATAAAAAAAGGATATTTAGCGATTATTTTGTTTCTGAAATAAGTTTCTTAGATATTTATTACAGTATTTTTTTTTCTCATTCCATTCGATTCGTTTTTAGAATAATGATTGTTACACATTAGCTGGTAAATTTGGTGATAATGATAAAAAGTAGAACTTTAGATATGTATATATCATAACTCTATTGAAGATCGCAAACTTGCTTAAAACGTTGAAAGCCTCAATTACGTAAAAGCAGATATTATTTTGTATAACCAATCTAAACAGCAAGCAAAAATTTAATTCCTTACATAAAATGGTACCTGAAAATTACGAAAAACCGAATATTGCACTCTTATACGTATATGTTTACATAGGTAAATTTACCAGTTAATTTTCTTAGATTGCACTAGATTACCTAACGCAAAACCTAACTTATCTATACCTACTTTCTTTTTCTGCATGCCAACAACATCCTAATATGGATTTGCTATGTTATCGTAAATCCATGCGCTATATTATGTACCTACCAAATGTATTATTTAAACTACGATGACTTTAGAATTTCTATTAAATAATAACTATTAAAAGCACTATCATTAAATTTAACATATTATAATATAAATGAAAGGTTATTTTTTAAAAAGTATAAATTTAGCGTGTTAACGAATTTGGTTTTACAAAAACTAAACCTAATTCCACTGAGCAGGAATTAAAGGCTTTTCATTTAATTCATTTTTATATGAAAAGGCTCAAACATAACTCATACGTATATTCAACTACGCTACATATAGTAAGAAAGTCATGATGGAGTCGGTTGAAAAGCGCCTAGAAACAGGCAATTTATCTAATGAGTACAATTTCCGTTCGATCCTCGGCAAAGCTCGTGATAACCTCCAGCTATAATCATTCGTAATAGCCACTCAACTTACAATGTTATCAGATACACCACCATAAAGAAAAATAATAAAAAACTTTTTCTTAAAGTCTCAAAAAAATCAAAATACTTTGTTTACTAAAACTTTATTTTATTATATTACTAGCGATCCGCCCCGCTCGCTCGGATATATTATACATGTAATAAATTGAGGTGTAAGCTGTCTTTAATGTCTTTAATTTCTGTCTTTTGTCTATCTTTTTTAAGTTGGACCAAACTGCACACGGTGTGCAAATTTAATATAAAATCGGTTCAGTAGTTTAAGAGTCAATCGCGGACAAACAACGCGACACGTAATTTATATATAATACTAGCTGTTGCTCGGAACTTCATCCCCGTCGGATCTATTTCTATTATTATGGTATAGTGAGTCAATCTTAGAAGATACATGTCGCGGACTTTTTTTTAGATCATTTAAAGAGGAATAATTCTTCCATACATATTATTTTTGTATCTTGAACCGTTTTCGCAGCGCACGCAAAGGAAGCCCTCAAAGATTTTCCCCGTTTTTTACATAATTTCCATTATATCTTCGCTCCTATTAGTCGCAGCGTGATCTTATATAGCCTAAAGCCTTCCTCGATAAATGGTCAATTCAATAAAAAAAGAATTTTTCAATTCGAACCAGTAGATCCTGAGATTAGCGCGTTCAAACAAACAAACAAACAAACAAACAAATAAACTCTTCAGCTTTATATATTAGTATAGATTAATATTTAAAGTTACTATTTTATTTCTTCCACAGATCAATCATCGTTACAATAGTGTTCATCAATCTAATTTATCTCGTACAAACAACAAAAAATGACACAAAAATAGAGAACACGACACACAACTGTCCCTTCACGAGAATCATTGAAGACATATTTAAAATACACAATAAAACAAATCCCCAATCGAAATTAAATGGCGAACCAGCGAAACTGTTTCTAGACGTTATAGATAATTTAGAAAATAATGATTCTAATAAGAAAATACAAGAAGAAATAGTAAACGGTATTATAGAATCGATCAAGAGAATAAAAGAGAACTTAACAAGGAATATATCTGAAGCCAATTTGAATGAAGCAATAATGTTAAATTCAACTGAAAAATTTAACTTTGATAATATGACTAATAATAGCTTTAAAGTTGGCCAGATAAGAAGTGGTATTGAAGAAAAGATAGATTCAAAAGCAACTCAATCTGATCCTATTCGAAACTATACTGTTGAAAATGAAACTAGTAAAGTCAGCGGATCTCACTACATTGAAGTTTTAACAATCGAACCTAACAGTACATCGAATGCTACAAACCACAATATATTTGAAGTCTTAAAACATATAATGCCCCTATTCAATTCGTCAACTAACCAACAATTGCACAGCATAACTATTATCGAAAGAAATGAGAATAAAAACCATTCGTTCAGCGAAACGAAAAACACTTCAACTGTAGTTCTTAAATACTGTGATAAAGAAAATAGTACAAACGTAGAGGATTCTGAAAAAGTTAAAGTTCTTAACGAACTTAATGATGACGATTATTATTTGGAAAATGATGATTATGATATGACGACTCAAGCGGATGGTAACATGACTGATGAAGGAATTAGGGAAATACTTGAAGCTGCTGAGTATGGAATGAAGAAGTCGAACGAGCTGTACACAGTTTTGGAACCAAA